>VWZE01005843.1:195820-238414 GCA_013396675.1 Eubucco bourcierii
GGGAGGAAAAGGGAGGGAGGAAAAGGGAGGGAGGAAAAGGGAAAAATGAAGAAAAGAAAAAAGAAAAAAAAAAGAAAAAAAAAGAAAGAAAAAGAAAAAAAAGAAAAGAGAGAAAAAAAAAACCAACAAAAGGAGGAAAAGGGCTGTCAGGTCATTTTTTTTTCTACAGAGTAAAACCAACACAGACAGAAACAATATTTGCTCAGATTAGATTCCTGTCTGCCTTGACACAACTAAAATCTGCTACAAGACAAGATACTTGGCTCCTGTCCTTCACATGGACATAAAAAACAAAAGCAGGCAGCAGCTGAAAAGGGGATTATGTCTCAATTATTCTTTAGGTGAAGAGCTTTCAAACACCATGCAAGACCTCAGCAGAATATGGAAAATCCTCCCCCTCTTCTGATGGGATAAGATTGTTCACCTGCTCATCAAGTTGACCCTTTTACAAGAGTTCTGCTACCCAACAGCTTGCCATAACCCCAGTCCTCTCTTCTCAGACCCCATGAGAAAAGCCACCCTAGAGAGGGCCTCTCCTCATTGTCTGTAAAGGTAGAAAGTCTAAGCATACGGCCAATGTTCATCCATCTAGGTATTTTCTCTGCTCCTCCTGTGGCAGGAGTGAACCAGAATGGCTGTGGCACGTCCAGTGGCAGAATATGGTACCTTAAATGGCCATCTTTCAGAGCAGGCTGCAGGTATTTCTGTTGCTGAGCGAAGCAAAGCAACAGCACAGCTGAAGGCTTTGACACAAGTCAGTCATACGTACCCTGCATGAGTAAGTTCATTTGTCCA
The DNA here is from genome assembly GCA_013396675.1 of Eubucco bourcierii. Taxonomy (NCBI): domain Eukaryota; kingdom Metazoa; phylum Chordata; class Aves; order Piciformes; family Ramphastidae; genus Eubucco; species Eubucco bourcierii. The sequence goes on from VWZE01005843.1 coordinate 196,616, forward strand.
GAGGTGGGACTGTGAGCTCTCATACCAAAAGGAACAAGAGATGTGGAGGTGCTGGAGTGGGTCCAGAGGAGGGCAACAAAGCTGGAGAAGGGCCTAGAGAATAAATCCTGTGAGGAGTGACTGAGGGAGCTAGGGATGGTTAGTATGAAACAGAGGAGGCTGAGGGTAGAGCTCATTGCTGTCTACAACTACCTGAAGTTGTGGAGAGGTTGCTGCTGGGCTCTGCTCACAGGTAACTGGGGACAGAGCAAGGGAGAATGGCCTCAAGCTGAGGTTGGGTAGGTTTAGTTGGGACATAAGGAAAAGGTTTTTCCTGGAGAGAGTGATCAGGGACTGGAATGAGCTGCTCAGGGAGATGGTGGAGTCACCAACCCTGGATGTGTTTAAGGGTGGTTTGGATGCGGTGCTTAGGGATATAGTTGAAGGTGAATCTTGTAGAGTAGGGTTACAGGTTGGACTTGGTGGTCCTGAGGGGCTTTTCCAACCTGGGTGTGTCTGTGATTCTGTGAAGGACACGTAGGTAGCATTAGAGCTCTTTATTAAACAGCTCCTTAGTTCCTTGCATCTGGAGGTAGTGGGCAAGCAGTCCTGCCTCTAATCGCTGCTCTGGGGGCTGAAAGCAGCCTGCTGGCAGGGAGCAGTGGGTGCCCAGGAAGCTGCTACCTGCCTGGAAGGAACACCCTAACACACAGTCAATCTTGGAGGTGTTTAAAAGATGCAGAGGTGGTGGTGCTGAGTGACATGGTTTAACACCAGACTTGGTAGAGGTAGATAACTTGATCTCAGTGATCCTAAAGGGCTTTTCCAACCGAACCACCTCTGTGATCAGATGCAGAGAGGACACAAGTACTAATAGCCTAGAGTTAAGTGCCACCAAGTATTTCACACTTCTAATTCAGTGTTTCCCTATCCAGAAAGGGTCAGAAGCTTCAAGATGGCTTTGGGGTCAAGTGCTCCTTGGAGCTCTCCATGGCACAGCAATGTGCCCTTGTGGCCAAGAAGGCCAAAGGGATCCTGGGGTACATTAAGAATAGCCTGCCCAGCAGATCCAGGGAGGTTCTCCTCCTCCTCTATTCTGCCCTAGTGAAGCCCCACCTGGAATACTGCATCCAGTTGTGGGCTTCCCAGTTCAAGAGAGACAAGAAACTGCTGGAGGGCGTCCAATGGAGGGCCTCAAAGATGGAGAAGGGACTGGAGCACTGCCTGATGATGAGAGAGCCCTGGGGCTGTTTAGTCTGGAGAGGAGAAGACTGAGAGGGGATCTGATCAATATCTATAAACATCTGAGGGCTGGGGGTCAGGAAGGAAGGGACAGCCTCTGCTCACTTGTGTCCTGTGACAGGACAAGAGGCAATGGATGGAAACTACTGCACAGGAACTTCCAACTCAACATGAGGAAGAACTTTACTGTAAGGGTCACAGAGTACTGGAACAGGCTTCCCAGAGAGGTTTTGGAGTCTCCTTCTCTGGAGGCTTTCAAGAATCATCTGGATGTGCTCCTCTGTGGCCTGTGCTAGACTCAATGGTCCTGCTCTTGCAGGGGGGTTGGAAGGGTCCTCTGGAGATCTTCTAGTCCAACCTCTAACATCCTGTAAGCCTGTGAACCAGGAGCCAGCCTTTCTGTCTCACTGACAGGAAGCAGCAGAAACTGATTTGCAGCCTTGCATTAGGGCTCTTTCCAGGCAGGTGGAAGAGTTAATGTTCTGGTGAGTATTTCAAGTTAATCAGCCTCAGCAGGGAAAACTGAGACTCACTCAAGGTAAGGCACAGCAGTGGTTATTGCATCCTCTGGAAATGAGGAGGGGTTTGGGCTGAGTTCCCTGCTCCACCTCAGCCAGAGGAAGCCTTGTTTTACAGAGTAGCCCACCAGAAGATGAAGGCTGCCCCTCTCTTCCTCTTTCTTCACCTTTCTCAAAATGAGCTGCCTACACCTGGCCAGCTTCCAACTCCAAAATCCTTCAGAGCTTCAAATCTCAGATCAGGTCACTCACCTGCTTGATTGCTTGTGAAGGCTGAGATATTAAATCTCTCTCCCCTCCTCAGGACTCCCTCCTAGCAAGTTGAGCAGGTTGTCAATTTGGTAAACCTAATTCTCCCAGGTTGTGCATGGGACAACTAATCCATCAAAGCAAATCCAAAGGTGGGGGAAGGCATCTAGCTGCAGGGCAATTACAGTAGCTGGGACTACAACCTCAGCAGATCCATCAACATCCATGGACTTCAGTTCCTTACTTGAAAGGGAGAATTGATCACCTTAAGGGCACAAACTATTGAAGCTTGTGATGCTTTGTGCCCTTTCAGACCACGCAGGACTGAGTAATGGTGGTGGGGGTCTGTTGCCTGGTCTAATAATTACTGCTGCCTTCCTTCATGATACATACTGGGGACTTACATTCTCATGTTGAACTACATATGCAAACTGTCCCTTCCTGTGGCTGCTTGTGGCTAAAGTCATGGCCCTGGTCTGAACCCAGGTCCCCACTTTCTGTACAGTGCCAGCCATGAATCCCCATCCCTGGAGGTGCTTCAAACAGGCAGCCACGTGGTGCTAAGGGATATGGTTTAGCACCAGCCTTGGTAGAGTTAGAGAATGGTTGGAGTCAATTATCTTAAAGGCCTTTTGCAACTGAAATGATTCTGTGATTCAAGGCACTTGGAAGCCTGCAAAGCTATCAACCTGGCTCCCCTCTCTCCTCCTCCATGCTGGCTTCAAATCAAATGGAAGAAGAAATCAGCAGCTGGATTACTGCCTTAAGCAGGCACCTGCTGACACTCCATGAAGCTGTAATTGCAAGGGGAAAGCTGAGTGTGCCACCAGACAAGCCAGCTTAATTAAAAGCAGTAAACATAGCAGGGTGTGCAGCACAGAAAGCAGCTCCCATCATGCAACATATGCCCTGTGTCTAGGCTGGGGGTTTTCTCCAACCTCTTGTAGACATGTTGATGGAAGTGCTTTCTAAGCTACCTGATAACAGTGAGAGAAAAATTGTGATTTTATTGTTTTCACATGGAAAACTTTGCAGGTTCTTGATAATGCACAGAACTATTATTTGTAGACTGACCTTCAAGCACATAAGAGCTTCCATCCAGAACCCAGGTGAATGTGACAAATACAACAAAAACTTAATCTGCCAAGGAAGAGAAGTGTGTGGAAATGCACAAGAAATTTCCTTCAAAAGCTATGGATAAAAAAGATCACAAAGAAAATACAATCAGCATTCTTCTCCACAGTAAGAAAAAGAACTGTTTCCATTGAAGGCAGGAACATGTTTTAAACATGCAGAATATGGAACTGCTAGAGCAAGTCCAGAGGAGGCCATGAAGATGCTCAGAGGGCTGCAGCAGCTCTGCTATGAGGACAGGCTACAAGAGTTAGGGCTCTGCAGCCTGCAGAAGAGAAGGCTTCCAGGAGACCTTAGAGTAGCCTTCCAGGATCTGAAGGGGGCCTACAGGAAGGCTGAGGAGGGACTATTGACAAGGTCTTGCAATGACAGGACAAGGGGCAATGGGTCTGAACTGGCAGAGGGGAGATTTAGACTGGATGTCAGGAGGAAGCTGTTTGCAGTGAGGGTGGTGAGACACTGGCACAGGTTGCCCAGGGAGGTTGTGGCTGCTCCCTCCCTGGAGGTGTTCAAGGCCAGGTTGGAGGAGGCCTTGAGTGATCTGTGCTAGTGGGAGGTGTCCCTGCCTATGGCAGGGGGTTGGAACTGGATGATCTTTGAGGTCCCTTCCAACCTTACCATTCTATGATTCTGTTAGACAACAATCCAACAGGAAAGGCTGAAATAATGTTAACTTGGTACTGGATAACATCAGAACTCTTTTCTCCCTCTAAGTCAGACAACCCCCTGCTATGGGTGACACCTCCCTGACCCAGTGACATCAGTGCCAGTGTTTCCATTGCTGTGGAGACATGCTGACCACTCACACTCAAAAACATTTGTGCTGCTTCATAAACACACCATGGAGCCTGGAAAGGAGAGGATTACAGACAAGTAGGTTCTAGTAACTGGAATTTATCACCTCATTAAAAGCTCCAATGTGATGGTAGCTAACAACAGGAGGAAAATAAACAGAAAAGACCTATGGGGTTGGTCAGTCAAACCTGGAAAGAAATGTCACCCTGCAAGGAGGGGGACATACACAATCATTCTGATCAGACTACTCATCAGTGGAAGTAAAGCAGCCTTTCCTCTACTATTTATTCCCAATGCAGAAGTGGAAAAAAACCAAGTGGAGTGAGTGCCTTAAGTGCTGCTGGCATCTGCATAGAGAGGAGGTGGTTTCACAAGCCAGCGCATTCACTGTGTCAGTATTCACAGCACTGCCTTCTACGAGAAGCATCTCCACAGTTCCTTCTGCCAAGCTTCATCACTTTGGGAACATCTAGAGTGAGACTGAGCTGGCTTCTTTAAGTGAGGGTAGGATGAGGATCCTTGTAGAGGGTCAGTCTAAGTCTGTGGAGACAGCTTTCATTCTGAATTGCTTTCTGGGCATCCACACAAGGAGATGTGCATCTAATTCTTTAAGCCAAGGCAGGGATAAATTGGCTCCCTACATTTCCAAAGGATAAGAACTAGATTCTGATGACTAATTCTTTTCTCTGCTTTGTACTTGTTTACTTATTTTTCCAGGCCACATAAACAAACATTTTGCTGAAACAGGAGAAAAGTAGCTAACTGACATCATCTTGTGACTCAGGCAAGTAGGACATGGAGAAATGATTGGTTTGGTTAGTGAAGTAAGGAAATCCTCTGTCTCAGGAGTAGAAGACCAATATAAGTCATTTAAACTCTGAGCAAGCCCTCCACAATGCTTCTGGTCTGAGGTATGCTGTATCCTAATTAGATGCAGGGATAGGAAAGTTTGGGAAATGACCAATTCCTCAATCTGGCCTTAAGGAAAGGGATTTATATTTGGACAAAAACATGCCTGAATTAAACTAAAGCTTAGTGCTGATCAATGAAGGCCAGAACACTCATGCCCACTGGAAAAAAAAAAAAAAAAAAAAAAAAAAAAGCTTTAAAAAGAAAAAAATGGGCCTTAATATCATTATTTGGACAGAGAAATGTGTCATTAGTTCTGTAACAAACCTCCAGCCTCTGCCCTAGCTGGTAATATGGAAACCATACCCAACAAGTTTTAAGAAAGCCCTGAATAACATCTCTAATACCTTTTTTTCTTTTTACATAATTGCCCTGGAAGACAGACTGCTAAAAAAAAAAAATTTAAAAAAAAAAATAATTAAAAAACAAACCCATAACAAAAACCACCTGCCCCAAAACCAACAAAACAAAAAAAAACCCAGCCAAACAAAAAACCCAAACACATCACAAAATAACCAACCTAAAAATACTTCTTGAGCTCCAGAAAAGTCCTATCACTGCAAGTTTTACCCCCTCAATTTAACTGCATTTCCAGTACACTTATTTTGGCACACTGATTTCTTATCCCATGTTTCTTTTGCTTAGCAGGCACAGTCTTATCTCTGCCAATGGATGGCTGAAGTAGAGCTTTAACTGGAAAGATTAGCTCAGCTATCTTGTATTTAAAGTTCTGATAACAGCAAAATAGCATTTTATGTGACAGTCCACCTTGGATTTGTATTGCTCTGGGCAATTTCAAGTGAAGCTGGCAGCTCCTAGCAGGACATGCCTGCCCAGAAGAGAGTCCAAGGATGCTTTAGTCCAACTGTGCCACACTAGACCTGTGAACAGACCTGGTGAGACCACACCTGGAGTACTGTGTCCAGTTTTGGGCTGCCCAGCTGTTCCAGGTTAAGTCTCTAGAGGACTGGGAGATGGTCTGGAACCTCTCTCCAGGTCCCCCTAGGGCCCTCCTGATGCCAGGTGCAAGGTTAGCCCACTCCCACTTCCTATCTGCCACACTATAAAAGCAGTCAACCTCTTGCCCTCGCTCTCTGCTTGCTCTCCTGAAGAGCAGTACCCTTGCTGCTCCAGCTCTGCCACACGGCCAGCCAGCCACGGGCTGCAACAGCTACCTCCTGAATCTACCTCCATCCATTGTCACCCATTCAGTTTTCTATATGGTTTTGCACCTGTTTTTTCCCTTCCCTTACACCTCTGTAAACTCCCTTACCTTAAATACCCTTTATTTATTGTTAAAGTTTCTTTTAACTTCCAAAATGGGTGCCAGACTGTTTTCTTTGGGTGTTTTACCACTTTTCCCTCTTTCTACCTTTTCAAAGGGGGAGGATGGGGGCATCCTATACTGAATTTTGTTCTGTTGGGCTTTGGGTCTCCAGGAAGCTCTAAACTAGAATGCCAGTTCAAGAGAGACAGTGACCTACTGGAGAGAGTCCAATGGAAAGCTACAAGGATGATTGTGGGACTTGAACACCTCTCCTACGAAGACTGAGACACTTGAGGCTCTTAAGAAGTTGGAGAGGGGATCTTATCAATGTCTATAAATATTTGAGGGGTGGGCATCAGGATGAAGGTGATGGTCTCTTCTTGGTGGTGCCCAGTGATAGGACAAGGAACAATGGGTGCAAGCTGGAACACAGGAGGTTCCACCTCAACATGAGGAGAAACTTCACTGTGTGGGTGGTGGAGCACTGGAACAGGCTGCTCAGACAGGTTGTGGAGTCTCCTTCTCTAGAGACTTTCAAAGCCCACCTGGCTGCATTCCTGTGTGTGATGGTTTGGGATTTCCATGCACCCCGCTCCTCCCTTTGTAAAATCCCCCAGACTAGACTCAGCGGGCTGGAAGTTAAGGACTGAAGCTCTATTTACAGCTCAGCACAATGTACAAGCAGAGATGTAAACAATAGACAGGAATAGTTACAGACATAGACAAGTTAAAGGTAATACAGAAACACAAACCCCCTCCCAGAAATCAGATTCCCCAGGAGGGGCTCCCAACAACCCTTCCACCTTCTTCCCACCCCTGTACCTTGCCCCAGGGTTTGCCTTACACGCAAGGTAAATTAGGAGGATCAGCCATAGGGGTTAGAAGCAGAGTGGTTAGTGAGGTTAGCAGACAGGCCAGCAGACAAAACCCACAGCTAGAGAGAGAGAGACAAGACTCTCTGTGTGCCTTATCTATGTTTGTGTTCTTGTTCTTGTACATCTCAGCAAGCCTATGAGTAAAGCAGACACCACCATGGTTTGCTTTTTCACATCCTATAATATAATTTCCATTAAAATATTCCAACTAGCCTCAAACCAGCACACAGTGTGACCTGCCATAGGTGACTCTGCTTTGGCAGGGAGGTTGGACTAGATTATCTCTAGAGGTCTCTTCCAACCCATCACATTCTGTGATTCTGTGAATAGACACAGGACCTGGTATTTCTGAGCTGGCAAGCCAACCTTTCCATCACAATACAAAGCATCTCCAAGACAGACATGACATACTGCCAACATGGGACTGAAATCACAGGGAACTCATTAAGAACAATCATCTTGTGGAGTTCCATGAGTCTCCAAAGATCATCTCAACACTACATATGTTAACTAAGGAGAGGAGGCTTCTGTCAGAAAACCAGTGATGGAATTTATTGCAAACTCATTTGACTAAATCTATCTGCTTCTTATGGAGTGTTGCTCCAGAAACGGTAAGATAAAATTAACCCGCAGCATATCACCGATCTAGAACTGCACAGAGGAGGCACTCTCAGAACAAAGTTGCATATTCTGTCTTTAGATGATTTAACATCAAACCATATGCTGCTCATGGAGAAGATTCTATTCATGCCTCCTCCCCCACAACATGTAGACTACTCCCTGCCTCCCATGCCGCCAGCGCTCGCCCCAAACAGAACCAAGCTGATTCAAGGTTGACTCGGATGCGTTAAAAATGAACAACTTTCTGTGGGATTGGTAAAGCAAATTAAGGCAGGGAAGGGTCAAACAAGTGCTAAAGCAATGGGACTTCACCTAACATATGGAGATTGGTGTTGTGCTTCTCCTCCACCACACAGGTGAGAAAAGAGAGAGTAGGCAGGAAGCAGCTGGGGATCCTAGACAACAACCCTCCCTGGAAGCGTTCAAGAGCAGGCTGGATGAGGCCTGGAGCAATCTGGTTGAGTGGAAGGTATTCCTGCCAATGCCAGGGGCTGGAACTAGATGATCTCTGAGGTATCTTTCAACCCAAATCATTAATGAAGTTCATGAAGGACACTGAACCGTTGGAGCAGGTCCAGAGTAGGCCATGAGGATGCTCAGAGGGCTGCAGCAGCATTCCTGTGAGGACAGGCTGAGAGAGTTGGGGCTCTGCAGCCTGCAGAAGAGAAGGCTTCCAGGAGACCTTAGAGTAGCCTTCCAGGATCTGAAGGGGGCTACAGGAAGGCTGGGGAGGGACTATTGACAAGGTCTTGTAATGACAGGACAAGGGGCAATGGGTTTGAACTGGCAGAGGGGAGATTGAAACTGGATGTTAAGAGGAAGTTCTTTCCAGTGGGGGTGGTGAGACACTGGCACAGGTTGCCCAGGGAGGTTGTGGCTGCTCCCTGCCTGGAGGTGCTTGCTCAAGGCCAGGTTGGATGAGGCCTTGAGTGACCTGTGCTAGTGGGAGGTGTCCCTGCCTATGGCAGGGTGTTGGAACTGGATGATCCTTGAGGTCCCTTCCAACCTTACCATTCTATGATTCTATATATCTAGGATCTATAAAGTTACAGAAGCAATAAAGCAGGAAACCCCAGGCACTGCAGACTTTTCTGGCCTTCTATCATTTTGATGCATGTCCCCTTTAAACCTGCTGGGCTCCTTTATACCCAGATACCCTCCCTCCCTTCCCTTCCACATTTTTTCACTCATCACATGTTATCTGTCCTCTGAGCTTTACCATCCCTGCAGAACACTTATTGTCTTTCTTTAGTCTCTCTTCTTCCCCACTTGAACTCCTAATCGCTGTAACAACAACAGCATTAATGTGGCACTCACCACCATTGCAGCAATCACTGAGCTCACCCATCCCATCCCTTTCCTCTTCCTTCTTCCCCTTAGGTATCTGATCCAAGAGAGCAGCGTTTGCCACAATGTTATGCAGTGACTTGGGTAACAGTGTGCTGCTACTACAAACACACACAACTACTAGTAATAGTCTTCTGATTGACCTGACAAGGCCAGTGTTAAAAGACAGGGGTTGACCTGCTGGAAGATGGCTCCACGGAGAAGGACCTTGGAGTCTTGGTGGGCAATAAATTACCCGTGAGACAGCAATGTGTCCTTGTGGCCAAGAAGGCAAATGGTGTCTGGGAGTGCACTGAGAAGACTGTGGCCAGTAGGTCAAGGGAGGTTCTCCTTCCTCTCTACTCTGGCCTGCTGAGACCACATCTGGAATGGCCCAGTTCTGGGCTCACCAGTTGAAGAGGGACAGGGATATACTAGAGAGTGTCCAATGGAAGCTACAAGGGTGATGAAGGAACTGGGACATCTGTTTAGTGAGGAAAGGCTGAGAGACCTGGGGCTGTTCAGTCCAGAGAAGAGATGACTGAGAGGAGATCTTATTAATGTTTATAAAGAGCTGAAGGATGTGTGTCAAGAAGGGGACAGTCTCTTTTCAGTGGTGTCCTGTGGTAGGACAAGTGGCAATGGATACAAACTAGAACATAGGAAGCTCCACCTCAACAGGAGAAAAAGCTTCTTTACTATGAGGATGCTGGAGCCCTTAAACAGGCTGCCCAGAGAGGTTGTGGAGTCTTCTTTGGAGTTTTTCAAGACCCACTGGAAGCATTCCTGTGTGATCAGCCCCAGGAGATCCTGATTTGGCAGGGACATTTGACTCAATGATCTCTAGAGGTCCCTTCCAATCCCTACCACTCTATGAGTCCGTGGTCTCCCAAACCAACCAACAACCCATCAACACCATAGCTCCTCTCACAATATTCTTCCTTCCAGTCTTCTAACTGCTGTGTGCAATTCCAATTAACCTCTCTGGCAGGTTGAAAAACAAACACACTGCCTTTCTACAAGACACTTCCTTTCAGCAGAGAAGACAACAATAAGCTAATTACCAAAAGGAAACCAATTAGCAACCTTGTGTGCCTCAGATTTCTTGCAGGCAGCAAGTCTCCCCTTTGTACCCCTCACTTTTGCAGGACCCTGTGTGTGTTTACCTGTGGCATGAAGAGTCTGAGCTAACACCCAATATCCAAGTAGCTACCCCTTTGTTTTCCCAAGGGAGACAGACACTGCCTGTGAAAGCAGGTAGGCAGAAATGTAAGCAGAACACTGAGGTGATGATGATGAAGGTGCTCCTGAATGTCAAGGTGCAATGGGATTTTCACAACTTGGTTACATCCCAGCTTCTTTCCCACACTGCAGCAAAACAAACTCAAAGGTAGGTGGAAGCAAAGCCCTGTTGTTATTAGCATGCAAAGAAAATGAACTTATTTAAATTCACCCATCTGTTCTGGCCAACCATTTATGACTAATCCTCAACATTTCAGTCACCTGAAAAGAAGACAGTGAGTCCTAGGCACAACCACTTCCTAGGCAGCTAATACTCAGGCTCACAGATGATTAAAACCATGCAGCGTTTCCTTCGGTCAGCTTTGTCTCTCGCTTGCCTTCCATGCTGCTTTTTTGTCTCTAGCATTTCTCCCCCCTTTCTGGCAGACAAAGTGGAGGTGGAGAAGAAAAAGGAGGAAAGTTCTTGGGTAGCATAAGCATTACAGTAATTTTCAATCATTTAGCAAAGCAGAGGTTGCTCAAGGAACAGATAACCTAATGCTGCTACCTACTCCCTCCTCCACCCCACTTTTATTTCATTTTATTTTCAATTTCTGTTTACAGCTGTTTGCAAGTTTAAAGTTATGCAATCCAGCAACAACGTTTAGTACACGTGTCTCCTTTCTGGCCCCCCACCCCCAAACCCACAGGGAAGATACCTCCTGCCCACACATTTCCTCTGCCTTTTTGTCGTTGCCGTGGGCAATTTAAGACGGAAAACTGCAATTCAGAGACATCCTCAAGGGTGCACCTACAGGTCACTGACATTTGGTTCACACCCAGCGCTGATGTAAAAGTAGATGCCACCACCAAAAGGACAGTTATGCCACGGATGACAAATCATCCCAGTTCCCTAAATTAAACAGCAGGATTAGCACAGGGACAAACTTACTTTCAAAGTGTTCTTGGATTCTGCCTGACTACCTGCCCTTGCTCAAAACAAAGGGAGAACTGTCCTCACATGGCTCTACTTAGGTTTCCTTTCAGCACTCCGAAATTAGAGCTGGTTAAGATCTTGCATTTTGTTTTCAATTGGAAAGGTCACCTGGATCGAGTGGTGAAACAAGACTGTAGCCTTCTTCTAATGAGAAAGGGAAAGAGATGGGACACATGGAAGAAGGGAAAGGAACATTTATTGTATCTTTGTTTTTAAATTAGAAGTCTCTGAAGTTAAGAAAAAAGCATAACCACTGAAAGAACACGACTCGAGGAGCCTACGGAACCCAATTTTCTCTAGAGCACTAGAAAAAGCAAAAAGAAAAGTGATGACTACTTACATATAATATGTAGGATATAATCCTTCAAAGTACCAGCAATGCTTTTTGGCCTCTGTGCACTACAAAGAAGGAAAAACATGGTATTAATATTGACATAGGACAATGTACAATTGCAAGCACGACTGCGGCTTCGAGCAATTAGGAGAGGTTTACATTCCCAAAGATTTCCCAGTTCCAATACACACAGTAACTGGGAAGTCAGTTCATGTGTATGGCAGTGTGCCCTGCCAGAGTTCAGATGCCTCATGCAGAGCTTTGTCTCTGAGGCCCCCACTGCTTCCCATGAACAAAGCCCTGAATTCTGGTGCAGGCAGAGGATCCAGTTGCATCTCCTCCCTGGCAGAATTGCTGTCTTAAAAGACCACAGAGAACGTAAGAGCCCATTCGTGGCTGCAGTCACTCAAGAGACCTCTATGGCATAACCAGTTTCATGGCACTACTGTATACAGTAAATCAAACAATTGCAGGGAATTGTTCATCTTTCTGGAAGTTTTTGGCATGTAGGTTCAGGCTTGGAATGAAGAAGAGAAAAGCAACTCCAACTCCTCTTCCTACAGTTTGGAAATCTCTGAAGCGTTTGTTAAAACACTGGGGAAAGGAAGTTGCTTTCTGCAGGCCAAGGGTATTGTTCTCTTTCACAGACTGCCAGTGGATCCTTGTCCAAAGGACAGGGACAGGCATTTACTCAGTGTGTGTGTGTGAAGGCAGTGTGGGAAGCTCACATTGGTACAGGAACTGCCAGAGCACCCACGGCAGCACAGAACAAAAGCAAAGCAGACACCAAGCCCAGGCTGCACAGACAACACACAACACACTTCTGCATAGCCCACTGACATTACTGGCATGGGTTCTTACAGCCATAGAATTATTTCAGTTAGAAAAGACCTCCAAGACCATCAAGTCCAACCATTAACCTACCACCACCATGACCAGTACACCATGTCCCCAGGTGCCATGTCCACAGGTTTCTTTAACACCTCCAGGGATGGTGACTCCACCACCTCCCTGGGCAGCCTGTTCCAACGCCTGACCACTCCTTCAGGAAAGACATCGTTCCTAACATCCAGCCTAAACTTCCTCTGGCACAGTTTTAGGCCACTTCTCATACTATCACTTGTTACTAGGGAGAAAAGACCAATCCTTACCTCACGACATCCTTCTTTCAGGTAGCTGTAGAGAGTAATGAGTTCTCCCTTCAGCTTCCTCTTCTTTAGACTAAACAATCCCAGTTCCCTCAGCTGCTCCTCCTCAGACCTATTCTCCAGACCCTTCACCAGCTTCACTGTCCTTCTCTGGACTCACTCCAGCACCTCAATGTCCTTCTTGCAGTGAGAAGCCCAAAACTGAACCCAGTACTCAAGATGTGACCTCACCAGTGCAGAGTACAGGGGCACCGGTCACTTCCCTACTCCTGCTGGCCACACAATTCCTGATCCAGACCAGGATGCCGTTGGCCTTCTTGGCCACCTGAGCACACTGCTGGCTTGTGTTCAGCTGGCTGTCAACCAGTACCCCTAGATCCTTTTCTGCTAGGCAGCCTTCCAGCCACTCTGCCCCAAGCCTGCAGAAATGCTGTCTTCACTACAGATGTAACTGCAGGAGCTTCAGCACTAGCTTCATTAGCCCATCACACATGACCAGGATGTTGTTGGACACCCAGCACAAAGCAGTGAGGAAGGTCTTGCTGGGGTTTTAGCAACAATTCCCTCTGCTGCTCACAGCTGAGACCTGCTGTCAGAGAGCGCTCCGCACAGCAGCGGTGCTCGGATCATCCTTCATGCTCTCTTGGCAGCTCACCTTTACATAATAGCTCGTACAAGTTTATTAGCCTCCCTGAATCCCAGAATACTAAATGAATCCAGTTAAGACAAAGACAAAGTGTTTTTAGGTCTCTGACTCTCACTCCTCATGAATAAGAAAAGCTGCAAGCTCTTTAATGAGCATCTGATGAGCTAAATCACAGACAGATCAATTACAGCCCATGAAGACAAACTGCTATGGATTAAATTAAGAGATGGGGGGAGGAGGAGAAGGAGGAGAAGATGCTTTTGATGCATGCAGTCAGACCTTTCCACTAATACAACAGGCTCACATCAGTCTTCAAGACACACAAGCTTAAGCCTCTGTTGAAAATGCTGGAGCTGTTTCCACAGGCTAAACACAGCAGAAGCCTCATTCCTCTCTCAAATCAATGCAGAAGGGCTCCATAGCTGCAGCTGGAGCCAAGTGCTGTTCAAAGATCTATATCCAGATTTACCACATTCCTCCTTTTTTCCCACCTCCTTCAAAGCTCCAGCTTCTTAACCCTTCCTTCCGAATATTTCCATCACCTGGTTTGCTCTTCCTCTAAAAGGAGAAAGCCGCCGAGCTTCTCTCTGTAACACTCTGCAAACACATATTCATTGCAAACCCAGCGGGTCCGCTGCCAAGTCAGTGAAAAATATTTTGGCTTCTCACCTCTGAAGGTTGTGGATCAGCAGGCCCTGGCTAAAATCCCAGTACCTGCAGGCTGACACCCCTGGGAAGGCTCATTTCAGAGTCGGACTTGGGGTATGCACTATTAAATGTTTTTCCCTTCCTGCTCCTCAGCCACTATGAGTCACCGCTTACCTCAAACAGCCTTCCAGCCTGCTCAGTCTCCAGCATTTTAATTGCTGTTTTCCCAGCAATGCTGCTGAGCACGTGGAGCCTGCCTACCCTTTACAAGTGGAAAAGAGACATTTATATTCAGCACTCATTCTGCTCGCCCTCCTCCCTGTATTTTAATCTGCTTTACAAGTTCTAAAACGAGTTGGGAAGAGTCCTCCTTCCCACATCTCCCAAGTTGTAAAATTTCTCTTCCTGCCTCCCAGTAATTCTCCGTTTCAGGCAGCCAATATGCGTACTGCTGTCACAAGAAAGGCTCCAGCCCAGGGAACATTTGCAAGTAGCAAAAGAAAGAAGTTTATTCTAGCTTACAGGGCTCAGATACCTGCACTTGAAATCCTTTGGGGCCCAGACCTGGCTTTTAGAAGGGCTCTGGAAGGGTAGGTACCAAAACCAATTCTTCCCTTCTTTTAATATCACACTTGTTCAGCTCTCTTACACAGGAAGCAGGCAAAGAAGTGAGCAGACCTGGATTGTGAGCAGCACACCAAAAGTCAGTATACAAGACACGGCAAACAGCTTTACACACAGCGTCACACCGATCTCCACGGCAACTTCACACCTGACATGAAGCAGGTGGCCACCAACCAACCCCTCTGCTGCTGATTAGCAGACCTCACAGGAATGCCCTGCTATGAATGAGATGGGAATGTTGTTGCCTCTAAGGATCTGAGCCTCTTTAGTGCCTGGGTATCAGAGAGATGAACAGGATGGTCAGAGCACAGATTAGTCCTTCCCATCCCATTCTCTGATCAGGCTACAATCATCCATCTCTTGCCAAGATTCATATTATTCTTCTGAGTGGTACTGGCCTCTTGGTTAAGCTAGTAGAGAGCCATACAAGCATGAGAGGGGATGTGCACCATCAGCATTAGGTTCTTCCCCTCAGAGAGCCTCTGGAGGATGATCCTTGTAGCTGTTTGAGACAATTAAACCCCCACAAAACCACAGCTGAAAACGACTCATTGCAGTCCACAAACCAGAAGCAAAAAGGGAAGATTACTCTGATGACTGCCATACAAAAGGACCTCACACATCAGGGCTGGTGCCCACTCTGCCAGTTCCTATATAAAAAGGCAGGCCTTACCTCAGAGTTTCTGACAAGTGTTCATTCATGCTTTTAAAAAGTCATCTTCCCATTCACTAATAGCTAAAAGAAATGTGGCTATGGTTTTTAGGCTAAGTTGAGGTACAGCCCTGCTGATGCTTTCAGTTTTTCTAGGAGAAGGACTCTATGCATTTTGTTTGTAAAATTCCTCCTTCTGTGTCCTTTAACAATTTGGCATAGCCATAAAATACAAATACAAGAGTAAGTTCATCTTTTAAACAAATGATGCAGGCCTAATTGGGTGTGCATATGGAATCTTTAGAGAATTAATGGTATGTGAATTAGCCAGATGCTTGAATATATTCCTTGAGATTGCAAATTTGGAAAGAGGAAAAATGACAAGAGTTAGGGGGTTTTGTTTGTTTGTTTGTTTGCTTTTAAGTAAATCAGCATCTGTCTTGTAGCTGGTTTCCTCTAACAGACTGCAGCAATGCAAAGTGCACAGTGTCCCTTCTCTGTGGCCTCTACATCCAGCCAGATTTCCTTTAAGAGAGGAAACGTGCTTCCTGTCACTGATTGAAACTGCAAATGTTACTGCTGCTAGTGAGAACAATGAGAAGCCACTGAAACATTAAGCAAAGACTGGTTTTGATCACACCATAAAACACAGAGCATGAGTACATATGTAGGCACATGGTGTGGGGGAAGAGGGAGCAGGCAGCCTGCTCACTGCAGCTCCACAGATCATTAGCTATGCTTTGCAGGATCTGCAGAAATACTATCTCTAGCAGGAATAGCCTCCACATGGCACAGTGTTATCTTTCAGTCCACAGGACAACAAAAAGGAAAAAAGAGATCTGATCAATTAATTACTCTCTGCAGCTGTGGGAGGGGTGGATTCAGGCCCACTGCTTTTATTGGAGGTTAGGAAGTTAATAATATTTTTTTTTTTATGTGCAAACAATTACAGCCACATCCACAGAGAGTGAGCACAGGATGAGTACAGTCTGGTTTTGTCATGGGTACCAAGGCACAAAGCAGCCTGCTGTGGATGGATATGTTTGTGGAGGGCAGGGGGAGGGTAGTTGCTATCTGTATGCTGAAGGGACAGTCAGAGGGAGTTTGTGACATCCACTCAAGGCCAGATTCTGTAGGAGGCACAGGTCTGCTATTGATCATGAAATCAATGAAACCCTAAGTTAGCAGCAGCTGAGGGTGAGGCTCTTGCTTTTTGACCAAACAAAAAGCAGGATGCTACCTACACACACTTTCCACTGCATCTTACAGTTACAAGGAGCCAAACAAGTAGGTTCAGAAAGAAAAATCAGGTGTTTGACAGAGTGATCTGCCATACTGATATGATAGAAATGGCTCCTAGTAGCCAGCCACTTAGTGCCTGTTCATTACCGTTCAGCTGGGTTACACTGCACATTACAGATTCACAGATTGCATTGGGTTGGAAGGGACCCTCAAAGGTCATTTTGTCAACCCCTCTGCAGTAAGCAGGGACACCTCAGGCTGCTCAGGGCCACATCAAGTCCGATCTTGAATGTCTCCAGGATGGGGTCTCAACCACAGCAACCTGTTCTAGTATTTAACCACTCACACTGTAAAGAACTTCCTCCTCATGTCCCATCTAAACCTACCCTGCTCCAGTTTAAACCACTGGCCCTCATCCTATCTCTACCAGTTCTCCTAAACAGTCCTTCCCCAGCCTTCCTGTAGGTCCTCTTCAGATATGGAAATGTAGCTATAAGGTATCCCTGGAGCCTTCTTGTCTCCAGACTGACCAAGCCCCAAGTCTCTCAGCCTGTCTTCATAGCAGACATGCTCCAGCCCCCTGATAATCTTTGTGGCCCTCCTCTGGACCTGTTCCAGCAGATCCACCCTCCTCCTGTGCTGGAGGTCCCAGATCAGAAAAGAGCACTGCAGGTGAGGTCTCATCAGACAAGAGAAGAGTGGCAAAATCACCTTGTTCAACCTGCTGGCTATACTTCTTTTGATGCAGCCCAGGATGTCATTGGCCTTCAGAGCTGCAAGTGCGCACGGTTGGCTCACACCCAGCTTCCCACCCACCGGCACTCCTAAGTTCTTTACTCCAGGGCTGCTCTCAATTTTACTAGCCCCCAGCCTGTATTGATATCAAGGGCTGCCCTGACCTAGGTGCAGGACCTTGCACTTTGCCTTATTGAACCACATGAGATTCTCCTCAGCCCACCACTCCAGCCTGTCCAGGACCCTCTGGATGGCATCCTGCCCTTCAAATCTTACTAACCACATCACTCACCATGATATCAGCTGCAAACTTGCTGAGAGTGCCCTCCATCTGTCTGTAGTGTTGATAAAGATAATGAACAGCACTGGTCCCAAGACAGACCCTTGAGGGACACCACTTGTCAACCCATTTCCATCTGGACATCAAGACATTAGTAGGGTGCAAGTTGATCCAAATTTCACTCTTGTGGCTACAGCCTCTGAGGCTCTGCTAGGATTAATTCGCAGATGAACAGAAAGAAAGAGTTTGAGAGGGAACAAGATCTCATCACTTCTGAACATCACACAATCCTATTGCAATGTACACCCAGAGCTGCCTTCCAAGTAGCTGGATCAAACTAGTGATTGAGGACACTGGAAGCACAACAGCTTTCTGACCACATGGCTCCACAGCACCTGAGGAACAACTGGCTATTCCTGCTGCCTTTGCTACAGAAGGCATCTTGCAAAACTCACCCACACAGACCTCTTGCCCAGTTTTATTGGTCACTGCACCTGGTGATGACTTGATGAAGCCCAGACAAAAGGATGGGATAGTCTGCAGTGCAGCTCCCAACTAACTAACCAGTTCCAGAAGGCACATTATGGGCTAGGAAACACAATGTTTTACAGCATCTGACCTTTGCAACCGTAGCGGCGTCCAGGACACTGTCCATTTCAGTGCCTAGACAGGAGCTGAAAGCTCATGAGATACAAGCTGCTCATTAGAGGTGGTGCACTGAAATCAGAAGGACTTCTGCACGCTGAAAGTTTGAAAGATTGGATTTGCAGAGACAAGAATATAGTGTATTGCTCTTCCACAGTCAAGAAAAGGGCAAAATATCATCCACTAGAGTAAGAAATAACATACACTGAAACTGAAAAGTGCAGCCTAAGGGCAAAAACAATTTGCTAGAGAAAATACATTTTGGTTTAGCCGTGCCTGAATCCATCAACATTCACCCCTACCTCTTCCCTGGTGATGCTGAGGGTAAAAAAGTAGCCCATCTCCAAACTAGTTTAAGAAACTGAGCTCACAAGTCACATTATCAGTGCTTGCAAGAGACCATAGAATCATAGAATGGTAAGGTTGGAAGGGACCTCAAAGATCATCCAGTTCCAACCCCCTGCCATAGGCAGGGACACCTCCCACTAGCACAGCTCACTCAAGGCCTCATCCAACCTGGCCTTGAACACCTCCAGGCAGGGAGCAGCCACAACCTCCCTGGGCAACCTGTGCCAGTGCCTCACCACCCTCACTGTCAAGAACTTCCTCCTAACATCCAGTTTCAACCTCCCCTCTGCCAGTTCAAACCCATTGCCCCTTGTCCTGGCATTGCCAGACCTTGTCAATAGTCCCTCCCCAGCCTTCCTGTAGGCACCCTTCAGATCCTGGAAGGCTACTCTAAGGTCTCCTGGAAACCTTCTCTTCTCCAGGCTGCAGAGCCCAAACTCTCTCAGTCTGTCCTCACAGTAGAGCTGCTGCAGCCCTCTGAGCATCTTTGTGGTCTCCTCTGGACCCGCTCCAACACTTCCATGTCCTTCCTGTGCTGGGGGCTTCAGAACTGCACACAGGACTGCAGATGGGGCCTGAGGAGAGCAGAGAAAAGGGGTAGAATCCCCTCCCTTGCCCTGCTGGCACTCAGTTGCTGTCTGGGCTGCGTGCGCACACTGCAGGCTCATGTTGAGCTTTTCATCAGCCCAGATGTTGTGTCTTGTGACAAGAGCAACTCTTACTAAAACCCAGGATCCTGTTATGGTGGTTTTGTTTAGTAAGGTAGGAAACAGCAGGAAATTCTTGCATAAAAGGATGCTGATCAAGCCTTTCACCAAGCCTTCGCTCCACAGATCAGTGAAAAGAACAACTACTCCTCCAGATACACAGCTGTTTCATCAAGACAAAGATCACAAAGTCACTAACTCCTAGCTAAAAGAATGCTTTTCATATAATTCAGAAGGAGTTGTTTCTGGCCAGCCTTTTTGGCTGTCTCTAAGAAAGAAGGGAATATTTCCCATATGGGATTCTTAAAAGAAGCATTTTTTTCACCTTGAATTAATCAGCATTTTGCAGCAGTATAAAAGAAACAATCCAAACATCAGCACAAGGAACTAATTCTTATTAGCTCTTCTGCCACCAAGAGCACATGCATTAATTCACATACTTTCATTTAGAATTAATGTGAGGTTGGCATCAGCTAGCTTCCCATCACAAAGCATCACTTCACATTTAGATCTATTCACCTTTCCCACAAAAGCAAACCCAGCAACACCTCTCACACCCAATTTAATTTCAGGAGCCTGATTTTTTTTTTCCCCTCTTTTTTTTTTTTTTTTAAACCCCTCTCCACTATGCTGCAGTTGCAAATGCACTTCAGTCCTAGAACGATCAATTTAAATTGAATAGAATCCTTTCATCAGTGTCCTAAGGGGAATAAAAAGCAAAGAAAGAAGGAAAAGCAGGAGCCTCCCCATATTTTTCAGAGCCCAGAATGAGCAGACAGGGTGCTGGCACTCCACTGCAGTATGCCCTCAGGAATGTGAACAGCCACTGCCCCACAGTGCCCAGCTACACCCTCACATACCTAACTCCGGGCAGTAAAGGGGTGTGGGGTAATAAATCAGCTCCACAAAACCTCACCTCCACACACCACCTCACCCAGCTCTCCTGTGTGTGCAGCAGCAGACCTGCTACATGGCTCCACTTACATGAGACATAAATAATTATCATAGAGTCACAGGGGTATCTCCAATTAGGTTGGAAGGGACCTTTAAAGTCAGCAGGGAAACACTTAACTACAGCAGGTTGCTCAGAGCCCTGTCCAACCTGACCTGGAATGTTTCCCAGAACTGAGGTCATCTGCCACCTCCCTGGGCAACCTGGGCCAGTGTTTCACCACTCCCAGTGTAAAAAAGTTCTTCCTTGCATCTAGTCTAAAACTTCCCTCTTTTAGTTTAAAACCATCATCCCTTCTTCTGTCCAACAGGCCCTGCTAAACAGATTGCCCTCATCTTTGTAATAGGCCACTTCAAGTACTGAAAGGCCACAATAAGGTCCCCCTAGAGCCTTCCCTTCTCCAAGCTAAGCAACCCCAACTGTCTCAGCCTGTCTTTGTAGGAGAGGTGCTGCAGCCCTCTGATGGGGCCTTGTGGCCCTCCTCTGCACTAGCTCCAATGGGTTCACACTATTCCTGTGCTGAAGGTTCCAGAGTTGAACATGGTACTGAAGGTGAGGTCTCAACACAGGAGAGTAGAGGAGTAGAATCCCCTCCCTCAGTCTGGCCACAATTCTTTTGATGCAGCCTAGGATGTGATTTGCCTTCTAGCCTGCAAGCACAGTGTAGGTTCATGTCTAGCTTTTCATCCACCAGTGGCCCCAGTCCTTCTCCACAGGGCTGCTCTCAGTCACATCACTGATGCTTTGACCATGTCCCTGGGGAGTCTGTTCCCTCACAAAGAATCTTTTCCTAAAGTCCGGTTTGAGCTTCCCCTGATGCGGCTTCAATCCATTCCCATGTGTCCTCCCACTGGTCACCAGAGACAGTTCAGCATCTCCCTCTTTGCTGCCCTCTTTGCAGAAGTTGCAGACTGCAATGAGATCAGCCTTCAGCCTTCTCTAAGGTGACCCAACTAGGTGATCTCAGCCATTTCTCTAAGTCCTGCCCTCAAGGAATTCACCCTCCTGGTTGCTCTC
Source organism: Eubucco bourcierii (assembly GCA_013396675.1). Taxonomy (NCBI): domain Eukaryota; kingdom Metazoa; phylum Chordata; class Aves; order Piciformes; family Ramphastidae; genus Eubucco; species Eubucco bourcierii. The sequence goes on from VWZE01005843.1 coordinate 217,727, forward strand.
CTCTGGATGCGCTCTAGCAGTCTGAAGCTCCTCTCATAGTGAGGCACCCAAACTGCACACAGCACTAGATATAGCGGCACCCACAATCACCTCCCTCAAGTGGCTGGTGATGCTGTGCTTGATGCACCTCACTTAGGACATGGATGGCCATTTTGGCTTGCAGAGCACACTGCTTACTCACAAGCAACTTCCCATCAACCCAAACTGACTGCCTTGGATGGAACTGCCCTACTGAATCTTCTTCAAACTGCCTGGAAAAGCTAAGTTACAATAGTTACCCTAAGTTTGTGAAACATCCAGCTTGGATCTACAGCACAATGTCAAACCAGACGCTTCTGAAAGTGCCAAGAGTTTCTCAGTACCAGAGAAAGTTAGGACTTGCCTTCTTATTTCTGCACCCATGAACCTAGCAACATTTGCACAAACATAAAAGCTGGAGGGGTTCTGCACTTTGCCAGTGGAACATTCCATTGGAATTCCAATGTCAGATCCACAAGGAAGTATGAGGCACAGCACATAACGAAAGCATTTTCACTCAAGAAAAGCAAAAAAGAGTCAACATTCCACTGCAGTCTTTGCAGCTTCAAGGGGGCAGTAGCAGCCTTTTTAGTCCCAACTGGAAGGAAACAGATGTAACATTTTTGAGAGTGGTGAGACACTGGCACAGGTTGCCCAGGGAGGTTGTGGCTGCTCCCTCCCTGGAGGTGTTCAAGGTCAGGTTGGATGAGGCCTTGAGTAACCTGTACTAGTGGGAGGTGTCCCTGCCTATGGCAGGGGATTGGAACTAGATGATCTTTTGAGGTCCCTTCCAACCTTACCATTCTATGATTCTATGATTTCCCCAACTCCACTAGAAGCTGCTGATCTACTCCAAAAGGTACTGAGGAGGTTTCACAGCTCCAGAACTGAATCTGGCTTCTGCAATTACTCTGCTTCTTTTTATGAGTGCATGAGAAATAAAAACAAGGTTATTATTTGCCTTCTTTAACAACAAAATAAGTCATGGGTCACCTTATAAAGCAATCCATAAAGCAGAGAAGGGAGAAGGGATCATTTGTCAGGAACTGAAGGGAAGACCATGCCAAGAATGAGGATTTTTACTATTATTTTCATTCTTAGTATCTTTAAAAATGAAAGACACCAAATACTACTTTTTACAGAGTAAAGGATTTACTAACATGATGATTTTACTTTTAAGCATCTAATGCACACAGGTAACACTTTCATTGTCACCATATCAAAACATAATTTCCTCTGACAAAGAACTGGAAGCTTGGTTCACCTCCAGCTCTAAGCCTAGGTAGGCAGTCAAGCCTTGCAGGAGTAGTATCCAGTAGTATCCAGAGTACTACTAAGAGCAAAGTCTAGATTTGAGGTTCCTCTATTCTGATCTAAAACCATGCCAGCATTCACTCTCTTCAGTTCATGCTGAACTGGCAAACGTGCCCATTTCTTGTGGTCAGACCGATTTCTTGTGTGGACAAACAGAAGAGCTGGGCAAAGGCTGACCTAATGAGGTTCAAGAAGAACAAGGGTAGCATCCTCACCTGGGGAGGAACAGCATCATGCACCAGTACAGATTAGGGGGTGACCTGCTGGAAGGCAGCTCCACAGAAAAGGACCTTAGAGTCCCAGTGGACAGTAATTTATCCATGGCACAGTCAGGGTGCCCCTCGTGCCCAAGAAAGCCAGTGGACTCCTGGGTTGCATTAGAAAGTGTGGTCATGGGAGGTTCTTCCCCTCTACTCTGCCCTGCTCGAGACAACACCTGGAGTATTGTGTTCAGTTCTGGGCTCCCCAGCTCAAGCGGGACAGAGACATACTAGAGGGTGTCCAACAGAGGCCATGAGGATGATGAAGGGGCTGGAACATCTGTCAGGTGAGGAAAGAGAGAGACCCTGGGGCTGTTTAGCCTGGACAAGACTGAGAGGAGATCTTATGAATGTTTATAAATCTCTGAAGAGTGAGTGTCAAAGAGGGAGCCAGTCTCTTCTCAGTAGTGTCCTGTAATGTGACAAGGGACAACAGACACAAACTGGAACACAGGAAGCTCCTCTTCAGCATAAGCAGAAAATTCTGTAGTGTGAGGCTGTTGGAGCCCTGGCACAGGCTGCCCAGAGAGGCTGTGGAGTCTCCTTCTCCAGAGACTTCCAAGACCTGTCTGGATGCATTCCTGTGTGACCTGCCCTAGGTGATCCTGCTGTGGCAGCAGGGTTGGACTGGATAATCTTCACAGGTTCCTTCCAACCCCTACCATTCTGTGATTCTATTCTTCATTTCATTCTTCTGCTTTATGAATGGAAACAGCCCTTAAGTTACCCAGCACTGCAATCCTCATGGGCAGTCTTTCATCTCCCTCAAGAATACCACCAAAGCAAAGAAAGACTGAGCAAAGGAAGACAGGCTCAGAACTCACTTTCCTCAGTCATTTGCAATGCAGGCAAGATCCAGGCAGTACCAGCATTGTGCTACAGATGCCAATTAGTTAAGCTATGACAGCCCATCAAAAGCTGAGGGAAAAGAGATTTCTTTGATAGTCACCAGGACTCAGGGCAGCTGCTTTGGGAGTTCCTGGGCTTTGTTCTGCTGATGTTGTGCATCCCCCATGCAGTCGTTTGTTCCGCAGAGGGCGAGCACCAGTTGACAGGACAGAGTGCAGCTGCATAGTCACAGCAGCTCTTGCTCCCCTCCCTACTACCCTTAATTTTTCATTCTTGATGTTTAATCCAGCAGTGCACACCTCACTCTCATTCTTCTCCAGAGGAGACGTTGGGAAAATATTGTTTTATTCAACTAAGACTTCTTCCTATTCAGTTTTCTGAGATACTTATCCCATAATTGCAAACACTGGTTCAAACCCCTCTGTGCTCTGAAGTCCTGGAAACATCTCTAACACTGAGGGCAGTGACTCCTCGGCCTCAAGAAATGAGACACAGAGCCCACGACCAATCACACACCCAAAGCAAAGAACAACAGAAATCAATAATAATGAAATATCATCTCAGCACTGTTCCCCTGGCAGGTATGCCAGGGCAAGGCAAGTTCTCACCTTGGAGAGCCTACTCTAGAAATCCATCATGTTTAGTGTGAGATTGGTGTCAGGAGCAGCTGTTCACTTCAGATCAGATTACTCAGGTCACACGTGTGTGTGTGTTAAATAAGTGAGCATCTGAATGGACTGGGGATTAAGGAGGTTACCTTGGAAACACTCTGATATTTGAAAACCAGTTTCTACAACACCCTGGCAAGTCAGAATCCAGGTATTTCTTTGAGCAGGCACACTCTGCTAGGAGCAGCTTTGTTCTCAGGCAGCTTCCATCTGCTAACTGGTGGCTTGTCAGATGCTTACCTACAGGCCCTCCCATTAACAACCATTATTTCTCTGTTGTTCACATCCTCACAAGCCAGCTCAGTCTCTCCAGAGAAAAACACAGATGTATAATTTATGGTACAGGTCCAGCCTGGTTTGATGACCAAACTGAGACTGGAGAAACAAGGACTATGTGCCCTCACAGCCAAGGCCAGTAATATGCTGAGGTGCAATAAGAAGAGTGTGACCAGCAGGCTGAGAGAGGTTCTCCTCCCCCTTTGACACAGACATCCAAAAGTTCTTTACTAAGGTTGTTTCCTCACGAAGAATATCTGAGGCTACTTCAGAGACACTCTGCAACTGAGAACAGCAAGAGTGAGGTGAGGTACAAATGAAACATTCACTCTCTGGCAACATGTGGTCTACACTCCAAAGAAGCTCAAGATCCCTGCCTGGAGGCATTGCTATGGATGGGTAATACCATGAGATACAGCCATAAATGTTTAATTTATACACCTAGCAGCTAGAAAATGATTCAACTTAGGCTGAAAGCACTGAGGATTTTAATAGTGCCTGCCCACATTAACAGATGGCAAAAGCAGCAATGGCTCAGAAATGAGCACAGATTCACTTATACATTTGGTCACTGTGGACAGCATTGCATGAATTGAACTTTGGGAGAAAATTCAAACCCCTCATGCAAGCAGTGGGCAACTCTAAAGGTAGCACTGCTCCTGTCTCCACAGAACACAACTTGGCTTGCTGCCCCTTTCTGCACAGGCCTGCCTCGTGTTCTTCCAAGCACTACAGGATTCACCCCAGAATAGAGGCACTGAAGCAGCATCACAATTCCTACATTTTTCCCAGGGCACCTCTGTGCAGGCAACAAAACCTTTAGGTGGCAACCACAAACACAGGCTCACAGATGAGAGAAAGAAATGGAACAGAAGCAGCAGAGCAGAAGCAAGCAAGGGAATGACACATGCAAGACAACTGGCAAGATGAGAAGTGGAATGAAATCTGGGCCTAATTCTTCTTTCACCAGGGTGCACTCCAAGCTGTAGTCAGCATGTAAGAAGTGAAGAACCAAGCCAGAATCATGTCTTGTTGTCTCCTCTGACCCATGGGTATAGTTTTCAGGATGTGGATTATTCAGAAGGATACCAGATCTCAGTCAGGTCACCTGCTCTCCTCCCTCCTGCTCATCTAAAACAAAACCTTTGGAGAGCAGAAGAGGTTAACTGGAGCCACAGTGAAGGTCTCTTCCCAGCACTTTGCCAAACAGGCTTCCGAGGTCAGAAAGCAGTAGGGTGGCAGCAAAGAAACCAGAGGCAGACTCTGAAGGACAGCCCAGCATACAGGCATGACAGCATCTTGCCAAGGGTAGTGGTGAGGGGACAGCTCTCCTGGTTTTGTCATTCTCATACTGCAGACAAATGGCTTCTGCACCTTTCCTTCCCACAAGGTAGCAGCTCCCATTTATCACCTACAACCAAGCTGCAAACCAGGGACCCTTTCTGACACAGAATCATGACATCAGGAATCAGCTACAGCTCCTCACATCAGTGCAGGGTGGAAATCTTATTATCAGCTTCCCACAGCCCCAGGAGAAAAACCCAACCCTTGGCTTTGTGGTGTGCTTGGACTCCAGTTTGGGAAATGAAAAGCCTGATCTCTCACCACTGAGTGGTTGCAAGCTAATGCTTGCCATGACATTGCTCTACATTTAAACTAATAGCTTAAGTGTTGCAGTGCCAGCAGTGTCAATGAAGCTATGCTCTTCTAAAGCAGCAGCAATCTTTGCCTCAGTTTACAGACTCCCAAATCAGACATCAGAACCCAAGTAAAGACTCAGACCTTCAAATATGTGAGTAGGACTCCAGATATGAACAGGACTCTGGGTTACTGTTCACACTAGTGAAGTTAAGTACACACACAAGTTTTGGGGTAAGAGCTTTGGCTTTGCCCTTAAAGTTTTAGGTTACTGAGTAAGACCAGCAAATGACCTCCCTCATTCATTTCTGCTCAAATCCAGGAATATTCCCACACGTTTTCAATGTATCTGAAGGAATGGATATGAATTGCCACAGTGGTATGCATTTTTCTAGCTCTACCAAGTCTGGTGGTAAAGCACGCCCCTCAGCACATCTCTGCCTCTTTGAAACACCTCCAGGGATGGATGTGTCCCTCCCTTGGGAACCTGCTCCAGTCTTTGAGAATCCTTTCAGCAAGGAAGTTTCTCTAGTATCCAAATGTCCCATGGTGTAGCCTGAGGCCATTTCCTCTTGTCATGTCACTTGTTACCAGGAAGAAGAGACCAGACCCCACCTCACTCCAACCTCCTTTCAAGTAGCTGTAGAGAGTGCGGTGGTCTCACCTCAGCCTCCTTTTCTACTGGCTGAACAACCCCAGCTCCCTCAGCTGCTCCTCACCAGACCTATCCTCCAGACCTTCTCCAGCTTTATCATCCTCTGCACACACTCCAGCATCTCAATATAATAGAGGGGAGACTTAGACTGGACGTTAGGAGGAAGTTCTTGAGAGTGAGGGTGGTGAGACACTGGCACAGGTTGCCCAGGGAGGTTGTGGCTGCTCCCTCCCTGGAGGTGTTCAAGGCCAGGGTGGAGGAGGCCTTGAGCGACCTGTACTAGCGAGAGGTGTCCCTGCCTATGGCAGGGAGTTGGAACTGGCTGAGCTTTGAGGTCCCTTCCAACCTTACCATTCTATGATTCTATGACTCTCCATAAGCTGCTGGGCTGCCCTCAGTACAATTTGTTTTATGGTTGCTTTTGTTCAGCAGGGCCTTTTTTTAATTAAAACTAAAAAGTCAGCCTCTTGGGGGATCTATTTTCCTTTCCTCTTCTGACTTCAGCACAAACACACTAGAAAAATTACAGCCCCAGTACAAATAAAAATAGCTGAAGAACTTGCAGCTGTTGTTAATTTCCCAAGTACTCAACATTGCCCATTTAATGATGGAACAATATGCTCCAGTTTCAGTCCTGGCACAAGGCTACCTGAGCGGGAGGCAGATATTTGAGCTTGTGTCAATGCCAAAGGCAAGGCAACCACTACAGCAAGCAGAGTAGGGCAGGAGGACAACACCATGTAGACCACTGGATGTCTGCACCAAACATTTTCTCTTGCTTTCTCTTTCTCATTTAAAAGGATAAGGGGCAACAGGCACAAACTTGAACATAGGAAGTTCCATTTCAACATGAGGAGGAGCTTCTTTAATTTAAGGGTGATGGAGCACTGGAACAGGCTACCCAGAGAGGTAGTGGAGTTTCCATCTCTGCAGACAGGCCAAACCCACCTGGAGATGTGGTGTGACCTTCTTTTGGTGATTGGTCTTGATCTCCAGAGGTCTCTTCCAACCCTTACAATTCTGTGTGACTCTATGTGTGCAGTTGTGTGCAGTTCTGGAGCCCTCAACACAGGAAGGACATGGAAGTGCTGGAGTGGGTCCAGAGGAGGCCACAAAGATGCTCAGAGGGCTGCAGCAGCTCTCCTATGAGGACAGGCTGAGAGAGTTGGGGCTCTGCAGCCTTGGAGAAGAGAAGGTTTCCAGGAAACCTTAGAGTAGCCTTCCAGGGTCTGAAGGGGGCTACAGGAAGGCTGGGGAGGGACTATTGACAAAGTCTTGTAATGCCAGGACAAGGGGCAATGGGTTTGAACTGGCAGAGGGGAGATTTAAACTGGATGTTAGGAAGAAGTTGTTTGCAGTGAGGGTGGTAAGACACTGGCACAGGATGCCCAGGGAGGTTGTGGCTGCTCCCTCCCTGGAGGTGTTCAAGGCCAGGTTGGAGGAGGCCTTGAGTGACCTGTGCTAGTGGGAGGTGTCCCTGCCTATGGCAGGGGGTTGGAACTGGCTGAGCTTTGAGGTCCCTTCCAACCTTACCATTCTATGATTCCATGTAAAACTATTAGCCAGCTCCCCAGCTGATTAGGTCAGGCTCACAGACTTGCTACCAAAACCCCTGCTTAATAAAAATTAATGAAGTAGAGAATGTTTTTACAGCTGAATAGCTGATTTTTCTTCCTGGTTTAAGTATCAAGTGTTTCTGGTGTGCAAAGCATTACAGTGGGAGGTTTCACTTGCTTATCTCCCTGGCTAAAGTCTTCAACCAAACTTTCCATAGTCATCAGGAGTGGATTTCTCTAGTTCAGCCCAGAACAAAGCAAGAAAGTATTTGGTATTTGTAGGGAAAGGAGATGAAACAAAACATGCCTCTTAAGCTTGGCAAGAAGAATCTAAAAGCTCAAACCACATCTAAATGCTACAAACACTTTTGAAGCACTCAATTTAGATGCAGCAGAAATGTTTATTTAATTATGTGCCTTGCAGCTCTGTCTTCAGTTCCTAAGTGTCTTCCCATCCTTACCCACTCACAAACCAGACTGAACAGAATGAGTAGAGACACAAGGCTTACAAATTCACTCAAAACATCCACCAGTAGTGATGGAGTACAAGAGAAAAATTAAGACTCAGGCAGAGGAATAAAATGGAAAGGCTGGAAAGTGACAGGGAAACTGTTGATTATAATTGGAAATACAGAGCTTCTGTCTCTGTTGGGCTCCCTTTGCTTCATTCATATGCATAAAGGCACAGTTAGAGGTCATAAAGTCACAGCATTCAGCAGGTAATATTTAGAGAAAAATGTTCAGTTCTCCTCTTGTTAAGGGCCCCCTGGCAGAGCAAAATTTAAAACATGCTACATAACAGTTTAAAAAACAAAATATGTTCCCTCCCCTTAAGAGTCAAAGCTTGCAACATGCAAAGACCCCTCTATTATCATAGAATTACAGAATGGTGGGGGTTGGAGGGAACCTCTGGAGATCATTAAATCTAACAACCCTACCACAGCAGGATCACCTAGGGCAGGTCATACAGGAATGCATCCAGACAGGTCTTGAAAGTCTCCAGAGAAGGAGACTCCACAACCTCTCTGGGTAGCCTGTTCCAGGGCTGCAGCACCCTCACACCACAGAATTTTCTCCTCATGCCAAAGTGGAGCTTCCTGGGTTCCAGTTTGTGTCCATTGCCTCTTGTCAAATCACAGGACACCACCAAAAAGAGACTGGCACCTCTCAGGTATTTATAAGCATCAATAAGATCCCTTCTCAGTCTTCTCAACCCAAGGTAAACAGCCCCAGGTCTCTAAGCCTTTCCTCACCAGACAGATGTTCCAGTCCCTTCATCATCCTCATGGCCTCCGTTGTATGCTCTCTAGTATGTCTCTGTCCCGCTTCAACTGTGGAGCCCAGAACTGGACACAGTACTCTGATGTGGTCTCAGCAGGGCAGAGCAGTGGGGGACTAGAATGCCAAAGGCAAGGCAACCAGGACAGCAAGCAGAGTAGGGCAGGAGGACAACACCATGTAGACCACTGGATGTCTGCACCAAACATCTTCTCTTGCTTTCCTCTTTCTCATTTAAAAGGACAAGGGGCAACAGGCACAAACTTGAACATAGGAAGTTTGACAAGACTATTGACAAGGTCTTGCAATGCCAGGACAAGGGGTAGTGGGTTTGAACTGGCAGAGGGGGGATTGAAACTGGATGTTAGGAAGAAGTTCTTTACAGTGAGGGTGGTAAGACACTGGCACAGGTTGCCCAGGGAGGTTGTGGTTGCTCCCTCCCTGGAAGTGTTCAAGGTCAGGTTGGAGGAGGCCTTGAGTGACCTGTGCTAGTGGGAGGTGTCCCTGCCTATGGCAGGGGGTTGGACCTGGATGGTCTTTGAGGTCCTTTTCAATCTTACCATTCTATGATTCTATGAAGGTCTTTTCCAACAAAAACAATTCTATGGTCATGGTTTTATCTTATCCTTTTAGTAGTAGAAGGAGGAGGAAAAAAACTTAAATAAAAACCAACCAAGCAAACAAAAAAGCCTCACTCTAAAGTGTTTTACAATGGCCTCTACTTCAAAAAGTATTTTGTAGGGAGAAAACCACAACAAACCAAAACCCTACACCCAGAATGAGTACATCTGTGAGTTGACTCAATGACTTCTTCCAGGCACATGCTCTTGGAACAGTAAAATGTCCATGGAAATACAAAGAAAGGAAAGGAAACATCGTCAGGAGAAATTCTTTGCCCTGAAACCCAAGTCTGGAGGGCTTTGTGGTGGGACACTGTTGGAACACTTCACATGGTGTGTTTTTCTGTTGACTTTTCATAACTCTGTCCAAAGAGAATGAAATGTCAAATGTTTCTGTTCTCAAGCATCAGGCTATAAAGCTCCCAGTTCATGCCTGAAAGTAATCACAACCCCTTGACTCTAGCAGCTGATCTCGGTGGTGGAGAGGAAGATCACCAACAGAGACTGACAACTGCTTGGCAGAGAGTACTAAAAAAAATAACAAATCTGAGAGTCTGAGGACGATGATTTGGAAATTCTTTCCCTATTTCAGAACTACTCTACCAAAAAAGGAAAATTTAAAATGCAGCTACCATAGTAAAGTCATCCTTAATAGGTTAGAATGGAGGCGTTCTAGTGGACATGGAGGTGTTTGGTAGAAGGCTGGACTTGATCTTAGATATCTTTTCCAACCTTAATGATACTATGATCTGCTTTAAACTAGAAGAGACATCAGGAGACTGGAAACAAGACAAGAGTCATTCTTCAGAGGCTGACAACTACAAAGGTCAGTCAAAAGAAGCAAGGAGAGAAGCACGAGGAACCAGGAAATCAGACTGTGAACTCTCAAGATTGTTCCCAAAGCCATCACTGAACATAAAGATTTGCAAAATAATGACTTTATTTTAAATGCATGCATGCAACCACACCCACTTAAATGCCTGGGTGGTGTTCTGATGGACAGTGACACCAATCCTAACAGAAAAGCAAGATCTGTTGAGAGAGCTGATTTTGCCACTCTGCTGTGCTGAGATCTCACCTGGAGTACTGTATCCAGTTCTAGATTCCCCAACACAAGAGGCCAATGGACCTGCTCAAGCAGGTCCAGAGAGAGCCACAGAGATGATCAGAGGGCTGGAGCACCTCTCCTATGGAGACAGGCTGAGAAAATTGGGGCTGTTCAGCCTGGAGAAGAGAAGGCTTTGGGAAGACCTTAGAGCTACACTGCAATATCTGAAGGAGATCTACAGGACGGCTGGGGAGGGACAGCCTGAAAATTAGTAGTGATGAGGGGAAATGGTTTGAAATTGGAGCAGAGTAGATTTAGGTTTGGCACAAGGAGAAAGTTCTTTACAATGAAAGTGGTGAAATGCTGGAACAGACTGCCCATGAGTGTGGTTGAGGCCCTGTCCCGGAGACATTCAAGATAAGACTTAAGGAGGCTCTGGGCAGCCTGATCTAGTTGGAGGTGTCCCTGCTTACTGCAGGGGTGGTGAACAAAATGAGGATCCCTTCCAACCCAATGCAATCTGTGAATTTGGACAAGGGGGAAAGGTAACGATGCTGTGCTGTTCACCTAGTTCTGCAAATTAAAGAGATGGAAGAGTCCACAGGAACTTAACAAACATGAGTCCAGAAAGAAATCTTAGTTCCTTTATTTGTACCTAATGCAGAATTACCAGAAGGACACAATGGAGGGATATTAATTCATTTCAAAGCTTTGGTTTGGGATAATTTCCTCCTTTCTCCTATCCTCTCACCCTGAGGTCATCTAAAACTCTCTTCCAGCATCTGTCTTGTTCTAGCTGATACTGCTTTTCCCATTGCTCCAGCTGACCAAATGTTTTTGGGAACACCCAAGTTAATGCCTTAGGATAATCTGAAATGCTGAAAGCTTTCCCTGGAAAAGAATGATCATGACATCTTTAAATTCAGTCAGTGAACTTAAAATGTGATGGGTTTTTTTAAGCTTGAAAGAAGGAAAATAAAGGAAAAGACAGGGAAGAGGGGATCAAATGTTTCTGCCTTTGCAGAAGATTTAGAAAAGTGTGTCAGTAGAGCTGAGGTCTTCTGACCTCCCAGCTGGGAGTTTTATCATATGAGAAGGTGTCAGGGTACAAACACCCTGGCACACAGCCACATCTGAAACCAGACTGCTGGACCTCTGTGCAGGTATCAACATCTGAGCAGTGCTTTTCTTTCTTAAGCATGGCAAAACACAAGAGGAAAACATTTAAGTGGATAGCAGCAGTTCCCATTCAGTGAGGGTTAGCAAGCAGCTTTGCAGTTTCTGTGTACCTTGAAATACCTGCCATATGAGGAAAGGCTGAGAGAACTGGGCTAGTTTAGCCTTGAAAAGGGAAAGCTTAGGGGAAACCTTATTACCACGTTCCAGTACATAAAAGGTGGCTACCAGGAGGGTGGAGACTCATTTTCTTGAAGGAGTCACATGGAGAAGACAAGGGGTGATAGGTACAAGTTACTGCTGGGGAGATTCCCATTGGAATCCAGGAGAAAATGTTTCCCTGTGAGAACAGCCAGACACTGGAATCATCTGCCAGGGGAAGCAGTGGATTCCCCTACTCTGGACAGTTTGAAGACTCAGCTTGATAGAGTGTTGGGCCACCTCATTTCAACTAGACTCTCAGCTAGAAAGGTTGGACTAGATGATCCTTGGAGTCCCTTCCAACCTGGCATCCTGTGATTCTGTGATATACTAACTGTACAGGCAGCCTTTGAGGCACACAAGAGAACTCAGCTAGAGAGCTCCCAGGAACTGCTTTTGTTGTTGCTCCTTACAGAACACTCGTTACTGGAATGGGCTGCCCAGGGAGGTGGTGGAGTCAGCGTCCCTGGAGGTGTTCAAGGCAGGTTTGGACGTGGCACTCGGTGCCATGGTCTGGTCATGAGGGCTGTGGTAATGGGTTGGACTTGATGAGCTTTGAGGTCTCTTCCAACCTTGGTGATACTGTGACTCCATGTGCTGGGCTCCATGAGATGGACAAGCTTCCTCTCCCCACAAACAGTGAGGTAGGCAGAGGCCTTGTCAGCAGGGACAACTCAGGGCTCCTTTAGCTCTTATGGGGAGCCTCTTGCCCTTCAAAGCCAACACAGTGTACCTGGAATGTGGAGTATAGTGTTGCAAATCCATTAACTGCTAGTACAGCAGCGGCAGAGCACAAAAGGGGGGCAGATGAGCCAGTCTTGTGCATACAGTGCTAAACCTATGAGGTCTCCACACATGCAAGTTAACTGGAAAAGCTTTTCAGATGCTTGGGCAGTTGCCAGAGTTGCTGGAAACACTGCAAAGGATATTTACAGAAGACAATGAAAACGCCAGACCGTAAAACATATTATGAGAAAGTGCCAACATCCCAACATCAAAGAGCTCATGGCAGACAGCAGGCATGTGAGTGGGTCTCTGGATTCACTGGCTTTTGGTTGACATCTTTTCAGTGCAAATTCTTGGATTTGTCACTGCTGTTTTCCTTTCTCAGGAGCCAGTACTGCTGTTTTGCTAATGGCTTGTGCAGGAATACTGGAGCCAGCAGCCTGCATGCTGGTTGCTTTTATTGGTCTGTTAAAATGAAATGAAGCTGGTGCTGAAGCTTTTATAATCATTTAGGTTATTCCATTCTGAGTTCAGGGCAGGAAAGCAAGCAACAGTGTATGATAACAGCTGCACAGGCGTAGTGCATCTGCCCCCAGGTTTAAGGAGAAATCCAAATGGAGTGAAGGGAACATGAACAGTGGGAATGTCACTTTTCTCCTCGAGTTTCTGTTGCTAGAAGTAGCTGTTTGCTGTGCTTAGCACCACAGAAAGAAACAGGGGAAATAAATTCACTGGAAGTAGAGTTTAGCAGCAAGTATGTCAGGATGATTATTATTTCCCATTTATCATTTGTTGCATCTTGAAGCCCTGATCAGAAGCCAGCAGTTCTGGAGCCCCCAGCACAGGAAGGACATGGAACTGTTGGAGTGGGTCCAGAGGAAGCCACCAAGATGCTCAGAAGGCTGCAGCAGCTCTGATATGAGGACAGGCTGAGAGAGTTTGGGCTCTGCAGTTGCTACTGGGGAGATTTGGACTAGATGCCAGAATAAAATTTTCACCATTCAAACTCTTAGACACTGGAATAAACTCCCAAGGAAGGTGATGGGTTCCCCTACATTAGATAGTTTCAAGGCCCAGCTTGACAGGGTGCTGAGCCATCTCATTTAAACTACATTCTTACCCTGAAAGGTTGGGCCAGATGATCCTTGAGGTCCCTTCCAAACTGGTATTCTATGAAACTATGAACCTTAGCTCATCCTAGAGAAAGCAGGATGAGACAAGCTTCTCATACTGGCCCAAGTCTAAATTCTCTCATCTTACTGAAAGCCTCACAGACAGAAACCTTCACAAACACCACTGTTTTTCCTTCCAAATGCACAATGCACCTCCCTGACTTCGCCTCCTCAAAATAAAGGGCCCAGTGATGTGTACATTAAAAAGTCAACACATCCAACCAAACCAAGAGCTCCACCACAAAACCTTCTCCCTTGAGAGGCACAAACACTATAGTGCAGTTGCTAGCTATGTTGCTTGCTAGACCACTGGCAGATATCTCAGCAGGGCAGTCATAAATGTGGAACTGATAGACAGAGAGACAGAGAGAGAGAGAGAGACAGAGAGAGAGAGAGATACAGAGAGAGATAGAGATAGATAGAGAGAGCTAGAGAGAGATAACTCTAAACAATGGTGTGAGCTCCAAATCACCTGGTAACATTTCCACTGGCGCAGTACAGCTCCCAGGAGTCTGTGGTGATGATAAAGCAGCCTCACTTCTGATGTTTGCACCACAGAAGGCAACCGAGTACTTGCTGCAGAAGCAGTAGGTGTGTTCCAATCATCTTCTGACAGCTGCACTTACCCACAGCCCTTCAGGCTAAAATCTGTCCATCTCTTCCTACAGGCACACTCAAGCAAGCCTTTGAGCACTGAAAATTCTGCTAGACTAGTTTCTTCCTTTCTCAGTGTTGGCAGAGAAGGTGAACACATACTAATTTGCTCTCAGGCCAGCCCCATCAACAGCAGTGAAGCTTCATAAGGTAAGAGTCAATAAGTACTTTTCAAGGTAGGTTTCATGGTCTTTAACTCTCTGTGCTGAAAAGTCATTTACTCCACCAAGGACCCCACTCGGAGTTAAATTTCAACCAGCAGTCAGTAACAGTACTGGAATCCAACTCAAAGTGATGAGTTCTTTTTTATAGATCCTTAAAAACTTAGAAATTCAAAACAGATTTATTTTAAAATAAAAGAAAGTATCGCTTTGAGCTCTTTTTTGCATATAGGAAGGCAATTCCAAATTTCCAGCACATTCTGGTGACTGATTTCTCCCTGAGGAATGTAAAATGCACCTCCAAGTACTTCTTCCTGCTTTCCAAGAAGAGCTTGTAGCTCAGAACCAAAAGTATAGAGAAGGGCAACCACAAGGGATGATGAAATAGAGCAGCATAGAGAAGGGCAACCACAAGGGATGATGAAATAGAGCAGCTGTCTTTCAATAAGGGTTCAAAAGCTTTGGGAGTTTTCAACTAGGGAAAAAAGCAAGGTCGAATGCACAGCTAAATGAGGCTGAATACAGACCTGTTATCCACCAACTCTGTAACATTAGTTTCAATGCATGCCCCTTGTCCTAGCAGGAAATTAGTTTAAGAAGTAGTTTTTCAAGCAGTAGAGAGACAAAGATGGGAATTCTGTTGCTGCAGGAGATTGCAGCAGCAGACAGAGGCAAAAGACTAAACAAACCTACGGAAGACAGATCCAAAATGGTAATTGAAAGAAATAAAAAGGGAGCTGCATCTTAATCTCTCACAACCAAGCAGTCCATATGCTGGAGAAGTATGAAGGGAAGGCACCTCAGACAGTGGGCAAGCTCATGGCCTTTCCTGGCACAACACCCACCACTGTTCAAGACAGAACACAGACAAACACTTGCCTCACCCATCTGCTTTCTTTCACCCTTGCAGTCACCTAGATTCCTCAACGTGCAATTAGCAAGAGCCCAATTAACAAACGCTGTGAACAGAACTTTGGTCTGTATCTGAAGGTGATAAAAAAACCCTTTAAAACAGTGCCAGAAGCATCCTTACAAAGCAAGACAACAAACTCCCTTTTAAAAAAAACTCCTCAAAGAAATATCTGCATTCTTCCAGCAGAATAAATCTTGGGCCCCAAACTGTGTTGATTTTGACTGTGTTGGTCCTGACAAAGAGTTCTGAAATAAAACCAGCATGGCAACAACATACTTTATTTTCCATTTCAAACCAAATAAATGAAATATTCATCACTTGATATAATTGCTGTATAATCACCACTTAATTGAATTTTAACCACTACCACATATCTCAGGGGCAAGCATAAAGTATTAATTCCCTAAAACCCACACAACATGTATAGAATATTTCAGACACATGCTCTCTGACCCTACAGAGAGCTTGAGAAACAAACCAACCAATCCACCAGAGCACTTGCTGTTAAGTTCATACATGCAAAAGTTATGGAGTAACTCCATGCTCCATTATTCAGATTCTTCCTATATAGCTGCAGTCAAAGAATACAAAATCCACAATTACATAGCTTTAAAAATAAAACAAAACAACCACAAAGGTGATCTTATGCCTACAGGGTACAGTTTAACACAGCAGAGGATGATCTCCTCTCACTGTGTGCAGTCCTGCGTGCAGTTCTGGAGCCCTCAGCACAGGAAGGACATGGAACTGTTAAAGTGGGTCCAGAGGAGGCCACGAGGATGCTGAGAGGGCTGCAGCAGCTCTGCTATGAGGACAGGCTGAGAGAGTTGGGGCTCTGCAGCCTGCAGAAAAGAAGGCTTCCAGGAGACCTTAGAGTAGCCTTCCAGGATCTGAAGGGGGCCTACAGGAAGGCTGGGGAGGGACTATTGCCAAGGTCTTGCAACCTGGCAGAGGGGAGATTTAGACTGGATGTTAGGAGGAAGTTCTTTACAGTGAGGGTGGTGAGACACTGGCACAGGTTGCCCAGGGAGGTTGTGGCTGCTCCCTCCCTGGAGGTGTTCAAGGCCAGGTTGGAGGAGGCCTTGAGTGAGCTGTGCTAGTGGGAGGTGTCCCTGCCTATGGCAGGGGGTTGGAACTAGATGATCTTTGAGGTCCCTTCCAACCTTTCCATTGTATGATTCACCCACACAGAAGTCTCATTGAACTTCTTGGCCTGAGAACTACCTAGATGAGGATTTAAGAAGGCATTTGGTTTTGACCAACACCTCCCAAACAGCAACATAATGTATTGATGAGTCTGTGAGGTAGTTTGAGGGTGAAATGAAAGCATCATGCTAAAACCATAATTTCAAGACAAATCAAAATCACTTGAAGATCTTTCTCCTTTAAAACGTTTTCTGACAAACCCAGGCAAGCAGCTGGAAAACAATCCAAAATTTCAAGGCATCAGCATGACTGAATTTTGCTTGGAGTTAAACTTTGTTTGAAGGCAAATCTCAAATCAAAGCTGCGTGTTTTTTCCTTGCAAAATGGGGCATCTGAGTTGCAGAATCAAGGTGCTATAAAAACAGCACAGCCCTGCTCTGACAAATGGTGAAGGAGAGTATAAGACTTTTAGTGGCAATGCTTCTGGCTCTTCAAGGCACAACCCAAGCCAAGCACTTTATAAGATTTTTCAGGCCAAGAAAATAAATGATGTGACCAAGGCCATTAAACAAAGAGTTAAAAAAAAGAACCTCAGAAGTTAATCCTTCTCAACAGAGGCAATAAAACTGATACCCACATTTTTTTAATCTTTAAATTCAAGAGAGAAAAGGGAAAAAAAAAAAAAAAAAAAAGGATTGCAAACAGCAAAAGAGAGACCTACTGAGAGAGGTCCTCCAGCACACAGTCAGCATGGCTTGTGTGACAACCAACACAGCAAGTGATAACCTGCTCTGCCATGGGGTTTGGACTAGATGATCTCCAGAGGTCCCTTCCAACCCCTAGCATTCCATGAGTCTGCCATAATTCTGAAGTCCTTGATCCTCCATCTCCTTAGGAATCAGTAAAAGGCTACCAGAAATCTCTCCTTACCTCTGTCAGTGATAAAATCCACTCAATTTTATTTGAACCACCTCTTATTGAAACCAGTTCAGTCAAACTTTTCTGTTTCTTCCCCACAGCCTTTACTCCACAGTTTCTGAGGCTACCTATGGACAGAAGTTTATTATTTAAGTGCTAAACGAACAAAGACCGCAAAGAAATGTGCTTGAGTCTGACAGCAGAGCCAACAGCAGAACTCCACTTTTCCTCAGTGACACCCCACTTAGCCATGAGGCCATACTCTTATATCGCTCCCCATAGAGAATGGTAGATAACCCAGAGGAACACTGGCCAGAAAAACATCTTCAAATTGATGAAAACAAGGAATGAGGTAACTGATTGTTTCTACCACAACCCGAGCTCTAAAGACATAATATGGGTTTACTGCCACGTGCTCATACTGGGTTCTTCTGCACTCAACAAAATCATCCCTGTCACCAGGAGCCATCATCAGCTTTGCTGACAGCCTCTGATGAGGGACAAAGCACTGAGGAGGTGGGAGAAGTTAGGGCTGTGTATCCACCCACAGATGCACTCCCTCCAGGACAGGTTTGAGGCGTATTTGCAAGGCATATGTGTAGGCAGCTTGCTCTGATACTGAGAGCAGAGAAGTCTTCAGGGACATTGCATAAACTGGCACTATTTATGTGCATAAAATTGTGATCACAGGCTGAAGAGGCAGGGTTTCTCAAGGCCTAAATGCACAGTGGTGGATTCATGCTTCAGGCTGAATTGCATGCACCCTCAGTAAGCTTGCCCTAAATTGGGTGGGACTGTTGATCTGCTTGAGGGTAGGAAACCTCTGCAAAAGGTTGAGCCTCTGTTTGACCTCTGGGCAAGCTGGATCAATGATCCAAGCTCGACTGCATGAGGTTTAACAAATCCAAGTGCTGGGTCACAACAACTCCATGAATGCTCCAAGCTTGGGGCAGAGTGGCTGGAAAGTTGCCCAGCAGAGAAGGGGGATGCTGGTTGATAAGTGGCTGTATGTGAGCTAAGAGTGTGCCCAGGTGGCCAAGAAGGCAACAGTATCCTGGCCTGGATCAGCAATAGTGTTGCCAGCAGGAGTAAGGAGGTGATTATGTTACTGTACTCAGCACTGGGAAAGCCACAACTTGAGTACTGAATTCAGTTCTCAACCCTTCACTACAAAGTAGGGCACTGAGGTGCTGGAGCATGTGCAGAGAAGTGCAACAAAGCTGTCAAAGGATCTAGAAAACAGGTCTGGTGAGGAGCAGCTGGAGAGGAACTGGGATTGTATAGTCTGGAGAGGAGAAGGTTGAGGGGAGACCTCTTTGCACCCTACAACTCCCTGAAAGGAGGCTGCAGTGAGGTGGGGATCAGTTTCTTCTCCCTAGTATCAGTTGACAGAACAAGAGGAAATGGCCTCAAGTTGTGCCAGGAGAGCTTTAGATTGAATATTAGGAAAAAATTCTTTCCTGCAAGAGTGGTCAGGCATTGGAACAGGCTGCCCAGGGAGGTGGTGGAGTCACACTCCTGGAGGTGTTAAAGAAATGTGTAGACATGGTACTTTTGGACATAGTTCAAAGGGCAGTGGTGGGGTCGATGGTTGGACTCCATGGTGGTTGAACTCCATGATGTTAGAGGTCTCTTCCAAATGAAACAATTCCATGATCCTATGAATTCCCTACCCCAGCCTCTTCCAAATGAAACAATTCCATGATCCTATGAATTCCCTACCCCAGCCTCTATCAGAGAGGCAAGAGCTGAAGGAAGGTACCATGAAATGGCACAGCAATGTCAGCAACATCACAGTTCTCCCAAAATCTAGTGCTTGGAAAACACACTACTCACAACAAACATGGAATGCCAATTCTACACATTGGGACAAGCACCTTTAGGACTGCTGTTACCAACGTGCATACTTTTATGTGAAAACTCTGTCTCCTTTAATTTCATTGCACAGTGCCCTCAGATGGTCTCTTTGACAACAGAGCTGCCAGTGCTAAATCAGTCTTAATTTACCAGCCCTGTTGCTGGCTGTGGAAACAGGAGGTCAGGAAACTGGACTAGTCCAGAAAAAGTGGTAGAACATTGGATTATTTCAAAATATTAGGGAAAAACATGTCATAGAATGGTAAGGTTGGAAGGGACCTCAAGGATCATCTAGGTCCAACCCCCTGCCATAGGCAGGGACACCTTCCACTAGTACACCTCACTCAAGGCCTCATCCAATCTGGCCTTGAACACCTCCAGGCAGGGAGCAGCCACAACCTCCCTGGGCAACCTGTGCCAGTGTCTCACCACCCTCACTGCAAACAACTTCCTCCTAACATCCAGTCTAAATGTGCCCTCTGCCAGTTTAAACCCATTGCCCCTTGTCCTGGCATTGCAAGACCTTGTCAATAGTCCCTCCCCAGCCTTCCTGTAGGCCCCCTTCAGATCCTGGAAGGCTACTCCAAGGTCTCCTGGAAGCCTTCTCTTCTGCAGGCTGCAGAGCCCCAACTCTCTCAGCCTGTCCTCACAGCAGAGCTGCTGCAGCCCTCTGAGCATCTTCATGGCCCTCCTCTGGACCTGCTCCAACACTTCCATGTCCTTCCTGTGCTGAGGGCTCCAGAACTGCACACACTAACCAAATAAAACCAATTAGAGCAGCATATATAAATAATAGCAATCAGAGAGGCATAGAAGAGACTGACACAGGAACAGATAAACTCAGCACTCTATGTATTAAACATCCAGTTCAGGGTCATTTCATCAGTTCATTGACATAAAATTTTAACAAGTATGTAAGATTGCCTGAAGATTTTCATTAAAAAGAAAAAAGGACAGCCTGAAAACCAGCCTCAGCATGAATCCACCTAACTTAGTCCTTTTCAGACAGGAGATGAAGGAAGGTACCATGAACTGGCACAGCAAAGTCAGCAACACCACAGCCCCTGCCAAAATCTGATGCTTGGAAGACACTCCCAATGCCCCAAGCCCAAATGCTTTGTAGATCTGGTTTACAACAGCCTTTAAGGTTGAGAAAGGCATTCATGGCACTGCCTCCTCCTCAGTCTTCACTGCACCACCTTCCCCATCTCCCTGGTTATTGCAGAGGAAGAGTGATGACTGCAAATAAATCTCTCCAGCACTGCCACACTCCTTGCCTGGATGTGCAACAACGTTCACAGCACTGCCACAAGATGCTCACCATGTAAAAGGAGGAGGTGGGACAGATTTTTTTTTTTTTTTTAAAGAGCTATTTATTAAATATAAATATTTCATATCAGCACATGAATTAATTATACAGTGGCAGGTAAACTCCAGATGGTGCCAGTTTGATCTGAAACTTTAAGAGAAAGCTTATGAGAAAACTATTCATATTAAGGCACTGGGCACACCATTTTTATTTTTTTGGGGGAGGGAGTTCTGAAAATGTTTTCTGCATTCCTAAATCAAAAAAAAAAAAAAAAA
>VWZE01005843.1:252881-268259 GCA_013396675.1 Eubucco bourcierii
AAAAAAAAAAAAAAAAAGAAAAAGAAAAAAAAAGAAGAAGAAAACATTCCAGGAACCCAGACTTCCCCCTCATGCCACCTCCAAAATACCAGGCATAGCATTTCATCTCATGTGTTGTCATACTGATGTCAGGAAAGCGATCACAGAACCACAACATTGTTTTGTTTGGAAAAGACCTCCAAGATCATTAAGTCCAAACATCAACCTAAGACCATCACAGTCATTAAACCATGTTCCAAAGTGCCATGTCCACACATTTCCTGAACACATCCAGGGATGGAAACTCCACCACCTCCCTGGACAGCCTGTTCCAATGCCTGACCACTCTTGCAGGAAAGAATTTTTGCCTGTTATTCAATCTACACCTCTCCTGGCACAACTTGAGGCCATTTCCTCTTGTTCTATCAACTGATACTAGGGAGAAGAAACTGATCCCCACCTCACTGCACCTCCTTTCAGGGAGTTGTAGGGAGCAATGAGATCTGCCTTCTCCAGATTATGTAATCCCAGTTCCCCTCCAGCTGCCCCTCACCAGACCTCTCCTCTTTCACCAGCCTCATTGCCCTTCTCTGGACCCACTCCAGCACCTCAATGTCCTTCTTATAGTGAGGGGCCCAAAACTGAGCCCAGTATTTAATACTGATCAGCACTGGTACAGCCTCACCAGTGTGACTACAGGGGCATGATCACTTCCCTACTCCTGCTGGTCACGCTGTTCCTGACCCAGGCCAGAATGCTATTTGCTTTCATGGCCACCTGAGCACACTGCTGGCTCACATTCAGCCAGCTGTCAACCAGCACCCCGGGTCCTTTTCTGCTGGGGAGCCTTCCAGCCACTTTGCTCCAAATCTGGAGTGCTACATGGACTTGTTGTGACCAAGGACAAGACCTGGCACTTGGTCTTGTTAAACCTCATACAACCAAGCTTGGGCCATCAGTCCAGTTTGTCTAGATCCTTTTGCAGAGCCTTCCTACCCTCAAACAGATCAACACTCCCATTTGCTAACATCCATTATTTGGGAGTGCTATTTAATGCTCAAGATCCCAGGCTATGTCCTCAGCCTTCAGACAGACCTAAGATTCATTGTCCAAAAGGAACTACTTGAGAAAAGAGAGGAAGAAAAAATCCTTATAGAAAGGCTCTGCCTCTTGCTATTCAGAGGAGAGTTTCTATTTGCCATAATAATCCCTAACAGGATTTCAACAAAGCCTTCAGCAAAACACACAAACTCTGGAAACAGCTGCATTTGCTAAGGATACAAAGCACTGTAGCAGCTTCAAAAATTAGGCTAAAACAAAAATTAAAATGCTAGTTTCCTGCAACTTTATAGCACAATAAATTCAGAGTACATCTATAGCCACCTTGTCTCAGTAAGAACTAAGAAATTTTTACTTTAAATTAATCTGTCCCTGTCTGTAAACTCAGCCTACACAGATGAGCAGAGCAAACCCGAATGTGGGTACATTCAATCCAGTTTTCCTAAGCCTCTTCCTAGTGGAGTAAACCAAAATAAATTTGCATTAAACCAAAAAGAGCTTCCATTGAGTCTTTTTTTTAATTATTTCCTCATTGCTTTTAGCTAAATCCATTTTCTAAGAGCAGCTCAAGTCTAAAGGTTTGCTTTGGTCAAATTTAACACATCCTTCTACACACCTGCCTTAGCTGAGTTGAAAACACCTTTCTGTATGGAAAGGGGAGTGAGGACTTCCCTTTTATACAGAAAGCATTACTGAAGGTGCTAAACTTTTTTGACTGCTGTAAAAAACATAAACAGATTTTATTGATGCTTTTCCTGATGGAAAAAAAAAAAACAACATCCCAAAGTAAAAAAAAAAACAACAACAACAAAAAAAAAACCAACACAAAACCAAAACCCCACCACATATCTATTCACACAGCTTCTCAGAGGAGGCAAATGGCACTTGGCCGCCATTCCCTTCCCGTGGTGAATACAAATCCATCTCCCCCTCAGCAGGAGCAAAGTGAGAAAAGTGAGCAAGCTCAGCCCTCCTGCCTGGAAATCACAGCCCATCTCTCTGCTGTCAAGAGGCAGGGATGACTTGCCAGCATCAGTTGGATGCCCAGACTATAAATCCTAAGGAAGCTCAGCAACCCAATAGCTGCATTCCAACCAGCTGCAGGAGGCTAAGAAAAAACCCACCAAAAACTGTTTAAGCTGCTAAGCCCTTGAGTAACAAAAACAAAGCAGAGGAGGGTGAGTGGACATATCTGCAACAACTCCCTTGCAGAATTTTTGAGCCTTTTCCTCAAATCTGGGCAGGATCACTCCTCCCACCACTCAGTGATGCAACACTCACAAGAGTTAAAACATCAACAGGGCAGCATCACTGACTTCCACAGAGAGAGACATCACAGAGACAACAGCCCTGGCATGCATCCACCTTCATAAATGGAAGGGAACATTCATCCCAGAATCACAGCATCATTAATGTTGGAAAAGACCTTTAAGATCACTGAGTCAAACCATTACCTAACCCTACCAAGTCTGGTGCTAAACAATGTCCCTCAACACCACATCTCTGCCTCTTTTCAACACCTCCAAGGATGGGGATTCAACCTCCTCCCTGGGCAGCCTATTCCAGTCTTCTTTCAGTCAAGAAGTTTCTTCTAAAATCCAACCTAAATCCCCCTTGGTGCAACTCGAGGCCATTTCCTCTCATCCTATCCCTTGTTACTAGGGAGAAGAGACAAGCCCCCACCTCACTCCAACCTCCTTTCACAGGTAGATGTAAAGAGCCTCCTCTTCTCCAGATTAAACAATCCCATTTCCTTCATCTGCCCCTCACCAGACCTATTCTCTTTCCCCAGCTTCATTGCCCTTCTCTGGACACATTCCAGCACCTGGATGTCTTCCTTGCAGCAAGGGCCCCAAAACTCACTGCAGTACTCCCGGTGTGGCCTCACCAGTGCCCAGTAGAGGGGTACAAGCCCTTTGTGCTCCTGTTGGCCACAGTCTTTCTGATCTGGGCCAGGATGCTGTTAGCTTTCTTGGCTACCTGGGCACATGCTGGCTCAAGTTCAGCTGGCTGTCAATCAACACCCCCAGGTCTTTCTCCACTGGGCAGCTTTCCTACAAATGAAATATAAAGGAAAAACCTGACAGCTAATAAGACAGAAAAATTTATCAGAAGCAAGGGGTGGGGGAAGTTCCCCATAATCTGGTTGACTTCTTGAACTCTGTCTGTGCCTAACATGATCAGAATGTGGCTTGTTTTGTTAAGACTGGTAGTTCTGCCCAGCTCAACATACCTGATCCTACAAAGATCTTTTAAAAGAAAACCAAGACACACAACAAATCACAGAATCACAGAATGGTAAGGTTGGAAGGGACCTCAAGGATCATCTAGGTCCAACCCCCTGCCATAGGCAGGGACACCTTCCGCTAGCACAGGTCACTCAAGGCCTCCTCCAACCTGGCCTTGAACCCCTCCAGGCAGGGAGCAGCCACAACCTCCCTGGGCAACCTGTGCCAGTGTCTCACCACCCTCACTGCAAACAACTTCCTCCTAACATCCAGTCTAAATGTGCCCTCTGCCAGTTCAAACCCATTGCCCCTTGTCCTGGCATTGCAAGACCTTGTCAATAATCCCTCCCCAGCCTTCCTGTAGCCCCCTTCAGATCCTGGAAGGCTACTCCAAGGTCTCCTGGAAGCCTTCTCTTCTGCAGGCTGCAGAGCCCCAACTCTCTCAGCCTGTCCTCACAGCAGAGCTGCTGCAGCCCTCTGAGCATCTTCATGGCCTCCTCTGGACCTGCTCCAACACTTCCCTGTCCTTCCTGTGCTGAGGGCTCCAGAACTGCACACAAGACTCCAGGTGGATCAAACCTGTACTGGATGTACTCCAGTACATCAAACCTCTTTATGATGAACACAGATTTTAGGTTGCTCTTATTTGCTAAAATCTGTCCTGTTGAAGTGCACTTACAAAAACAACACTAAGAACACTCCAGCCAGCAGTTACTCAGCTGAGAAGCAGTAGCCAGTTTTGCCTTTATTTAAACAAATCTTGTCTGACAGACTGTCGGGAGCATTTGAATTCTATTTCAAGATAGCACATTTTGCTGCTCATGTGACATGTCCATTCTTTCCTTCTTTTAAAAAAAAAGGCCACTTGACTTTTCTGTAGTATCTTTCATCCAACAAATTAGCAAGAAGAGGACTATACTGCTTTTTTTTCTTTTTCTTTTTTTTTTTTTTTTTCCCCCCCAACCACCCATAATCAGTATTTCTACCGCATTATAATTCCTGGTAAGGAGAAACTATGAGTGTGTGGAAGTATCAATGTTGGTGTTTCCACAAGCAATGATCTAAATTGTGTGTAGTCACATGGAAACCTTCGTGGTGGGACTCTGACCTGCATCTCACACCACTCACAGTGACTACCACAGGTCTCAGCTTATCTTCATGCAATGCACTTTAAAAGTTAGACTTAAAACATTCAGGGAGCTGTATTAGCTCCTTGGTTCCTAGGTTGGACATAAGGGCCAACCAGAAGCTTAAGCACCTAAAATTATTTGATAGTTTTGAAAGTTGAGGTTACTCAGCAAACTACTCAATAGCAGTAAGAATAACAAAATGCTTTCTTTACTCTGCTCTCCTCAGACCCCACCTGCAGTCCTGTGTGCAGTTCTGGAGCCCTCAGCACAGGAAGGACATGGAACTGTTGGAGCGAGTCCAGAGGAGGCCACGAGGATGCTCAGAGGGCTGCAGCAGCTCTGCTCTGAGGACAGGCTGAGAGAGTTGGGCTCTGCAGCCTGGAGAAGAGAAGGTTTCCAGGAGACCTTAGAGTAGCCTTCCAGGATCTGAAGGGGCCTACAGGAAGGCTGGGGAGGAACGATTGACAAGTCTTGCAATGCCAGGACAAGAGGCAATGGGTCTGAACTGGCAGAGGGGAGATTTAGACTGGATGTTAGGAGGAAGTTGTTTACAGTGAGGGTGGTGAGACACTGGCACAGGTTGCCCAGGGAGGTTGTGGCTGCTCCCTGCCTGGAGGTGTTCAAGGCCAGGTTGGAGGAGGCCTTGAGTGATATGTACTAGTGGGAGGTGTCCCTGCCTATGGCAGGGGGTTCAAACTAGATGATCCTTGAGGTCCCTTCTAACCTTACCACTCTATGATTCTATGATTACCACTGCAGGACAAGCAGAGTCTGCTACCAGGCTTAAACAGATCTGTTCAGCCTCCCCATGCCTGAGCTCAGCCTCCCCATGCCTGAGCTGAGCTTCAGCCACCTGATTCTCCTCCACCCAGCACTTCTGCAGCTTGTGGGAGAGAGAGAAATCAAGCACTCAGTCTGAGAAGCCAGCCACACGGAGACACTCTGGTGCTCTTGTTCAGGCTGAAAATAAGCTTGATTCATCATCAAGGGCAGAGGGGTGTTGCTTGTTTAGTTTTATTTTTTCCCCCTCCCAAGGACATCACTATTCATTAAAGTCACATTTAAGCTCAAATCGCCAGAGCCTTTGGGATGTCTGATGAAATAAAAGCAGAAAATCCTGATATATACCCCAAACAGACATCACTGTAAGGACCTCTTCATAGCTTTCCATAAAATTGAGAGCCATCTACTAAAAGAAAACTGAGACAAAATGCACTCCTCTCAGTCAAACCATGAGCTGTGCTAGCAAAGAGACCACCTCATGAATGCTGAAGTCACGTACCCCAGCATTACCTGTCTACCAGACATCCACGCTCCTGGTGAAAAACGGTATTTCAGGCAACTGAAGTTAGTAACAGTCTGCTACCTCCAAGTAGCCAAATGAATTTGAAACAGACAGATGGATGAAGATTCAAGAGCATTCATTTCCTCCTGCAAGAACTAAAATTACCTGTCAAGTTATCCACCTTCAAAGGTCCTCATTTTAGCTTACACATTAAACCGTTCCACTATGACTGAGTTGTGCACAAAACTCGTGGCACCTTTGGCTTTTTCTCCCCTAACAACAAGGTTTTCTCAAAGCAGAGTTTCCTGGGGCTGCAGATTTTTCTTCCACGCTGTGAAGTCTTTGAAGTTATGGCAGAAAAGTCTCATCGAACAAGAAAAGTCAGAATGAATCCCCCCCTGCTACCACCACAGTGCTCTGGGTGATTAATTAGTGCATGCCAAGCTCTTCCAGGGAAAGGACTGTCATCCTAGCATCAAAAACCAGCAACTTCTGATGTGCAAAACCTGCTTCAGTTGCCTTTGTAAAACCAACCAAGTGCCTTACCCTGACCCTTGGTCCCTCTTCTAAATCTTCTGCCTTTACATGGGGAACAGCAATCCATCACTTCACACAGTCAGTTACTGTCTAGGCTTCAGCCTGAAAGCTCCAAAGGAACAGTCCCCACACCCGAGCCTACTCCCTGCATGGAGTTACTGTGTGTTTGCTTGTGAAGAAGTTGATGCCTTTCATCGATATAACCAGGAAGAATGTTTCTGAATGCATGAGGACAGAAAATAGATCAATGTCTTGCAATGAAGAATTTGCATTAATTCAGCCAAGGACATCTTTAAACATGCTGCTTTGGTAGGGATGTTGTACTCGATGATGTTCAGAGGCCCCTTTCAACACGTACTATTCTGTGATTCTATGATCAGTAAACTACTGACAATTGCTCTGAAGGGCTACATGGCTTCCCCCCAGCTCCCATTACTTGGATAACAGACAAAGCCTTTCTAGTGGGAGGTGTCCCTGCCTATGGCAGGGAGTTGGAACTAGATGATCTTCGAGGTCCCTTCCAACCTAAACCATTCTATGAAAAATGTTGAATGAAAAATAAATTCCTCAATGGAAAAATACATTCCTTAGTTAATACATTAACTAAGATCACACTTCCATTACCTAATGAAAGCTGCAAACAGTTAAAATAATTGTAGCATTGCTGTTTCAGCTATTAGCCAGTACAGAAGTCAGTGCAGAAGGCAGTAAAAGTTTTGAATACCAAAATACTTCCAAGCAACCAGATGTCTCTGATTCAGTTATTTAAAACCCCTCTGTTCTGCTTCTGGGACTTTTATTTTTTTGTCTTTTTCTTTTCCTGTAGAGTACACCTTAAAACAATTTGTAACACTTCTTATTTGCATTGCATCTCATTAAAAAAAGGTACCCTGAGCACTTCCAAAAAAAGAAAATGAAAAATCCGTTAAACCAGATGGCAAAATAAACCTTCTAGATTAGAAGATGAAAAAAAAAAAAAAAGAAAGAAAAGTAAAAAGGAGAAAAAACAACCAACCCCCAATTAAAACCTGTATAAAAGCTTAAAGAACTGCAACATTGGCTACATCCAAAGAGGATTTATGCAAATTACTTTTTTCAGGCACACAGGATCTTTTTCAGCAGGAGACACATTAAGAGAGCAGAGACATCTAATCAAACCCTGGAGGGGTGAAACCTTTCACACTCTCAGATGAAGAAATTCCCTCTGGGAAATGCCAGCGCCCGTTCCATTTAATGGACATTTTGCCATTCGTGCTTCCTGAAGAGCTTCTGCAGAGTTAAGGAGCAATCACGGGTCAGGCTCAGGGCCAGGTTTACAGCCAGGGTAATGAGACACAGCCCAATTAACTTGCAAAGAGCTACATTTATTTACACTAAACAGTGATTCTGATCTGAGTGTTTTAATGGGATGCTGCTGGATGACATAATGGGCAACATACCAGAAATCGTTCATCTACGTAGGTGGCATAAACACGTAGTAAACATCATTTTCATTGCTGAAAACAATAATTACGCAGCCAGCACTCTGATTTCCACACATGGGTCTGGTGGCATATTGGGTTTTTTCAAACAGCAATTCATTTTCTGTCTAAACTGCTCCATCACGGAGGCAACACAGCTCCCCACCCCTACGACACCTTCCTCTAGATGGCTTCTGGGTTTTACAATGTAAAGATGTACTAAAGCCTAGCCTCCAGATGTTCTCAAAGTCATCCCAGCATGCTGCCACCACACATGCTGGACTGGCAAGGACTGGAGTGGTGTGCCCACAATGGACCTGTCCCAGGGTGGCTACTGATGCCCCTCAGCTTGCCTCAACCCCAAGGTTAAACCAAAGACCAGGAGACAGCTTGCCACCAGAAAACACCCATGAACCAAGGTGCACAGACCTGCGGGAGCAGGGGAGCAGGTTCAGAGGGGGGCTACAAAGATGATCAGAAGGCTGGAGAACCTTTCCTATGAATATAGGCTGAAAGAATTGGCTGCTCAGTCTGGAGAAATGACGGCTCTGGGGAGATCTTAAAACTACATTTTAGTATCTGAAATAGGACCTATAGGAAAGCTGTTTAGGAGGGCTTGTAGTGATAGGATGAGGAGCAATGATTTGAAACTGGAGCAGGGTAGATTTAGGTTGGACATAAGGAGGAAGTTATTTACAATGAGAGTGGTGAAATACTGAAACAGGCTGCCCAGGGATGTGGTTGAGACCCCACCCAGGGAGACATTCGAGATCAGACTTGATGTGCCCCTAGGTAGCCCGATCTAGTTGAAGGTGTCCCTGCTCACTATAGGGAGATGGAGAAGATGACCTTTGAGGGTCTCTTCCAACCTAATGCAATCTGTGAATCTGCCTGGACATAGCTGTGTGGCACAAATCCCCCTTCCTGCTAAGGTCAGATGCTAATTTGTGTCTGTGAGTTTGCTTGTTTGCTTTAAGTGCCAAAGCTGCTCTACTGAGGCTTTCTGAGAAGTTTAACCATGCTGCTGGTTGCTGCCAGGGCTCCTCCCGAGCTGCTGCTGCTGCACCTCTGCCTTGCATCTGATGTTTTGTCCAAGAAAGGATACTTAAAACCAGTATAAAAGACGCACTTTCCCTTTAACCCTTTACTGAAAGGTGTTTGTTTCATGAGCCTTAGAGAGCACCAAGGAAGGTTTATGTTGGGTATCAGAAGAAACTTCTTGACTAAAAGGGTTCTCAAAGACTGGAATAGGCTCCCCAGGGAGGTGATGGAAACCCTGTCCCTGGAGGTGTTTAAAGGACACACAGATGTGGTGCTGAGGGACATTGTTTAGTGGCAGACTTTGCAGTTAGAGAACGGTCGGACTCAATAATCTTAAAGGTCTTTTCCAATCAAACCCTTTCTATGTTTCCATGATCCAAAAGCTTGTGCCCCTGCCTACAGGTCCCCTGTTAACTCTGCTCCAGCACATCGCAGATGACCTTTTCCTGCACCCCTAATGAAGCGTCAAAAAGAAAGCAAGCCAGGTCGCTGCTAAGAGCCCCAAACCACGGCTCCTCAGCAGCCTCCCGAGTCAGCGGAGCCGAGTCCGGTCCGGTCCGATCCGGCCCTGCACTGCCCCGGGCGGAGCTGGTGGCGCCAAATCCGCTCCGACAAGGGCAACGAGCCCAAAATAAACACTGTACCACCACCTCCCACACACCCCACGGTTGGGTACCAGCTGCCAGCTTCGCCCCTCCGCCCAGCGCGCAGCTCCAGATCGCGACCGATGGCAGCTCTCCCCCTCCCGCCACCCCGGGGCTGTCGGAGCGGAGCCCGCTCCGCCGCATCCCCAGCCCCGACCCCGGCCCACCTCACCTCCCACAGCAGCGACAGCAGCAGCGCGATCCCGGGTTGGAAGCGGTTCATCTCTCCTCCTCCTCCTCTTCCCGCGGTGGCGGGGGGCTCGCCCCTGCCAGCTCAGGCGCGAACGGCCGCTGTCACCGGCGCCATCCCCGCCGGCAGCGGGAGGGGACGCGGCCACGGGCGCGGAGGGGCGGCGAGCAGGGCGGGCTGAGCAGGCGGCCCGGGGGAAGGGGCGGCGAGAAGCCCGCTCCAGAGGCAAAGGGGCGAGGCGGGGTGAAGCAAGGGAACAGAGGCGGGGACGCGCACGAACAGGGCGAGGGCCGAGCCCCTCCGATCCCCTCAGAAACGGCCGGAGTCGGCCGGGCAGCGCCGCCGCGAGGCGAGGTGGAAGGGAGCACGGGGCTTGGGCAGGCGGCACAAAGAGGCAGAGGGCGGGGAAAGGAACCGGCCCGCCCCGGCACCGCCCCTCGCCGTGGCCCGGCCGGCGGCGAGGAGTGGGAGAGCAGCCTGCTGGACGCGACCGCTCGCCCCGAGCGGCGGGAGACGGGCACCCTGCCGGCCCCCGCTCGCCCCGAGCGGCAACCCTCCGCTGAAGGACAGCGACCCCTCGCCAGTCGCGCTGAGCTGCCCCGGCTCCGCAGAGGGACGCGCTGACTGCCCGGGAGGACTGCGCGGGGTCCCCGGGGAAGGCGATGACAGCAGGTCGGAGTGTGTGAGCGCTGGCCCCTATGGTGAGCAGGCCTGTGCCAGCCTCGTCAATTCCAGCGAGGCTGCTGGAGGGAGATGGATCCATCTCCTCCACTCCTGAGACCCCCATCTGGGCTGCATCCTGCTGTGGGGTCCCCTGCGCAAGATGGACATGTTAGAATGCTAAAGAGGCCACGGAAATGGTCCAGGGACTGAACACTTCTGCGGTGAGGACAGGCTGAGGGAGTTGGTCAGCTTGCAGGAGGGAAGGCTCCAGGGAGACTTGACGCCTAACGGAGGCTTGTAAGAAAAATGGAGAAAGACTTTTTACCTGCAGTGACAGGGCAAGGGGCAGTGGTTTTAAACTGGGGGAGAGGACGTTTAGGAAGAAATAATTTACAGCGAGGGGGATGAGACACTGGAACAGGTTGCACAGTGGATGTCCCCTCCCTGAGTGTGTACCACGGCCAGGCTGTTTGGTGTTTTGGGCAACCCGATGCAGTTGAAGATGTCCCTGCCCATGGCGGGGGGTGTTTGGCAGGATGATCTTTGAAAGTCCCTTCTAACCCAAAACATTTTGTGGTTCTCTGATTCTATGATGGTGTTGACTTCATCAGCCTCAGGCATGAGACTAGGAGCTGTGGTCAAACAGGCTTAGCCCCTCCATGCCCCCATGGTGCACTTTTGGCACTTCAAAGAGAAGTTGTCCTCCTGCCCTGGTTCTGTATTTCTTCAGTGTGCTTGGTAACAGCCCTGGGTCATCTTCTTATAAAGGTCTCAGAACTAGTCCTAGACTGGATTGGAGGAGCTTGCCAACTCTAGCACTGAGTCTGATGTAGTTAGGTGTTTCCTTCACCACCACCTCAGACTTTCAGGCTCCTCTTCCACAGCCTTTCCACTCTCACCACAGCTGGGCATGGCACTGTGGTCAATGCAAGAGAGGTACATGTGAGTATCAGATGGACCAAATTGACCAAGGTGCCTTGCCTTTGCTTTATAAGAGAGCTAGCTACTTAGTCCTCAGGAGAATATCAGAACAGACAAAGCAGAGAACTCTCCTACCTTCTTCTTCCCTCTGAATTCCAGACCTTTCCCAAGAGCATTTCCAAAGGAGGTGTTCCCTCCCACTGCACTTTTGTGGGCTACCTGGTTAGAAGTAGCTGCACATGGTTCTTTTGCTCAGCACTTCCTTGTTGTCATAGTCTCCAAGGAAGAAACTTTCTGTGTCCCAGTGCCAGCTACCCAGCAAAATGTCATCAGGTGGTTATTATTTCCATGCAGTGAACTTTAGGGGAGGTTAGGAACAGCTTCCAGCTGGCACCATTAATCACATGTCCTCTCAGGCCTAGGTCAAACGCTCTGTGTGAGCAATGACTAACAAACTCCTACACATTGTGTACTTGGCAGTAGCCTGTAAAAATCCTTCCTCAATGACCACTGATTTTGATCCCTCCTTGTGTCTCTATTTAACGACAACCAAGCCGAAGTTCTGAGGTGTTTTTCAGAAGAACATTCACTCAGATCCCTAAGGGAACTTGCTAGAAAGTGCTGAGGAGATAAGCTGTCACTTTGTCCAATAGTGAAGACTCAATGAGTCAACTGTACACAGCAGTGTCTCTGTATAGTCTGTGTCACAGTCAAGCTTTCATACATCTGGGGTACAGAGAGAGACTCAGTACACTGGGTGTCATCTAAGATGGATCAGCTCACGTGTCTCAACATACAAAGTCAGACATCACTTCCAGAAGGCTCCAAAATACAGCATTTTGAAAAGGTCATTTTTCAGAGCCCTGTCCTAATGTATGGCTTTAATAATAACCCCCTTTCCCATTCCTAAGTTTTCATGTTGCATGACCCAGCAGACAGCGCTCTGGAGACACGCAATGGCTCTTCATGGAGAAGCCAAACAGCCTGGCCCATTTAGGGATGCCAAATGGATTTGAATATCAGCACTGAGCACTGTTGTTCTGTGCTGTTGCTACATTTCCCAGCAGGGGTGCCCAGAGATGGCAGAAGCTCTGACAGCACAAATATTGAGGAAGCACTAAGGCATAGAGAAAAGGCAGGAGAGGAATCTGGAGTTTTACTGAGACCTACCACCTTTGAAGGCCAACGCTGCCTGTGCTTTCAGCTGCTGGCCCTCTGTCAAATATGCCTTGGCAAGAGCCAGCTATCAGATACGTGCCGGTTCATTATCAACATATACATCACTACTGAGTTTAGGTTGAACACCAAGAAAGTGTTCTATTTATTTTTCTCATAAAAGGCGGCTTCGGCTGGGCAGGAGAAAAAAGAAAGCAAACAAACAAAAAAAAAATTCAAAACAACCAACCAACAAAAGAAACAAAGCAAGCATCAAAACATTGGTTTTCTTTAAAAAAAAAAAATTAAAAAAAAGGCAAGAGTGAGATGGAGAAGATGAATTTGCATTCTGGAAGCTTGTGCTTCCCAGTGCACAGTTTACAGCCTAGATAAAGGTATGGATATTCTATGCTATAAAATTCTTCCCAAGCCAACAGAGAAGCTGAAGAAGGAAAAGCCACTACTGGCCCAGGAATAAACAGTTTCATATTTCATTTCAGTCATATCTTGGCTCCCTTAAGTGATGCCTTCTTTCATTTCTACCTAGCTTCAAGGAACCATCTTCACCCCCAGGGGAAGTCCATTAGCTTTAATGGAGTTGGAGTACAAATGAAGTTAGCCCAGCATGTGGCACTTTCTCAGCCAAAGCATGGGTTCCAGCAGAGCCCCTTGGAGCTTGCCTGGGCGATAAATGAACCCTTTCTGTTGGGGCAGGCTGGTTTGACACCGGGTTGAGATGAGAGAAGGCTTTTGTTGGAGGTGAGTGCCCTAGGTAAAAAAACTCCTTCCTTCAGGTCTTGATTCCAGCCTTCCTTCAGATATAGTGCTCAAAGAGCTTAATACTCCAGAGCACCCAGAATCTGCTCATAGAAGCAAACGTACACCAAAAGAAAAGTAAAATGGGTCCAGGAACTGTAGCATTAATGAAACTTTGTTCTATCAGATTGAGGCTTGCCCTGGCAGCTGGGATGTTCACAACATCCCTCTGCTCTGTGGCTTATTAGTTGTTCCTCAGTAATATTGCCATCATTCTCTCAGTGGAGGTGCCAGTATTAACATCTTTCCTTTGCTCAGCCATCTCTCTTTCCCGGAACATAAAAGCATATATTATTTTTGAGACTGCCACTCCTCTAACCAATTTTCTTTTCACATTGAGTAAGAGGTTTGAAAATCCCTAGGGGAGGATTCCAAGTACATCTACATGCCTGTATTCTGTAGATTTTCTTTATTCTGAACCCAGACTGGTCAACATTTTAAAAGAATATAAACTGCTTTTATAAACTGCTTTTTCTCAAGTGTTTCCTTGTTTACATTGAAACAGTTGTTCCTAGCCCTATGGAGAGCTACTCAAATCCACAGGGGCTGTGTGTGTGCAGCAGGTAACAATTTTATTATGAACTAATACTCTCATTTGCTTTCCTGCATGAACTGTAAATAATGACATGCAGCTACATTGAAAAAATTTATTAAAACATGCCACAGGTGGTATTAAAAATGAGTCCATTTCTTTTGTTGTTTTTTATTTTTTCATGCCAACTCCATATTTTAAGTGTAGGATCACCTCAAATATGTTTTGAGATGCCTTTTTAAAGAACACATAATTATGTAACCAGCAATAGCCTTTGCCAGTAAATAAAAGAAAGCCCTTTTAAGTGGCATAAAATACGCAGTAAATGTCTCAGCCTTCCAAAACCATCACTGATATCTGTTGAGGAAGTGCTTTACCATTTTTCATTTCAAAACAGGTAGAAAAATATTCATGAATACAGCAATACCCAGCCAAGCCCATCAGAATGTCACATTCTTGCAGCTTCCTGTAGCTCATTCAAAGCTCTTTGTTTACCCACGGGGTGTTTTTGCCACAGATCCCTCTGCCTCTTTTAAGACATGTGGGACATTTTCTGGCTACTTCTTCTAACTGTCTGGCAGTGCACAGGAAGGTGCCACAGAATTACAGAATTAAGCAGGTTGGAAAAGACCTTCGAGACCATCGAGTCCAGCCTATCACCCAACACCTTCTAATTAACTAAACCATGGCACTAAGTGCCTCTTGCAGCTTCCTCTTAAACACCTCTAGGGATAGTGACTCCACCACCTCCCTGGGCAGCTCANATGCTGATCCTTCTAACTCACCTTGCATGCAAGGCACATTCTGAGATAAGAGAGAGGGGTGGAAAGAAGGTGGGAAGGTGGTTGGGAGCCNCAAGAACACAAGCATAGATAAGGCAGTCTGCCTTTCTCCCAGGTTTCTGCCATATTAACTGCTTCTAGCTGGATCTGTGTAACCCAACTAATCATTCTGCTTCTAAGTCCCCATGCTGATCCTTCTAACTCACCTTGCATGCAAGGCACATTCTGAGATAAGAGAGAGGGGTGGAAAGAAGGTGGGAAGGTGGTTGGGAGCCCCTCCTGGGGACTTCTGGGAGGGGGATTGTGTTTCTGTATCACTTTTAACTTGTATATTTCTGTAAATATTTGTAATATATTGCAAATATCTGCTTGTATAATGTGCTAAGCTGTGGACATAAAGCTTCATTCCTTGATTAGCAGCTGGCTGAGTCTAGTCTGGGTGATTTCATTGCAGGGGGGTGTGGTGGGTGGTGTAACTCCCAAACCACTACACTCCTCATTCTGTCACTGGTTGCCTGAGAGAAGAGCCCAANAATGTGCTAAGCTGTGGACATAAAGCTTCATTCCTTGATTAGCAGCTGGCTGAGTCTAGTCTGGGTGATTTCATTGCAGGGNGTCTACCCTGAGCCTCCTCTTTTCCAGGCTGCACACTCCCAGCTCCCTCAGCCTCTCCTCACAGGGCTGTGCTCCAGGCCCTCCAACAGCTTTGGTGCCCTTCTCTGGACACGTTGAAGCACCTCAACATCTTTCATAAATTGAGGGGCCCAGAACTGGACACAGCCCTCAAGGTGTGGCCTAAGCAGCGCTGAGCACAGGAGCATAATGACTTCCCTGGTCCTGCTGGCCACACTACTCCTGATACAGGCCAGGATGCTGTGCCCTTTCTTGGCAGAGTAATAGCTAAATTATATCTGACTTCCTGGAATAAAGACTTTTCTTTTTTTTCTTTTTTTTTT
>VWZE01005843.1:268288-300275 GCA_013396675.1 Eubucco bourcierii
AATCACTTGTATTCAGCATGTCTGACTTGAAACTTTAAAGGAAATCTGACTCTGGACTTGCTTGAGTTTTCACAATCTACTCCAAATTCAGTTGCGTATTAGCAACTGCATATTTGCATCTTCAGTATTTACATCCTCAGCAAGATGTACATGTTGTGGAGGTGCAGAGAGGTGATCTACACATAGAATCTTTCTTTCCAGTGGTGATCTAAATATTTGTACCTCCTGCATCTTGTGTATGGAAAGATATTACTGAGCTGAGCAGCACCAGGCAGAAGAAATGCAACTGATGTGTATTCGAGTATTCTAAAACCTCCAGATGCTTTTTACATCTTCATTAATATCTGCAAAGCACATTAAGGGGTCAGTTTTCCATAACTACTCAGATAAAAGTCACTAAACAGAATGGCTGCTTAATGAATTGTACTTGGAGACCTCCAACTAAGAATCCATACAAGTAGTCACTAAATGACACCACACTGGGAATCTGTGGCCACTTCAGATAACCCCTTCCAAGAAAATGTAACACAAGCAACAGTTATGCTAAGACATGAAGGGTGAGATGATTGTCTAGAAACCAGCTTACCTGGGCTCCCAAAGAGCAGCCCTGCTGTTCACAGTCTGTGACTTTCAGGCTATCTCAGTGGAGTCAGGTATTTGTCCATCATATCAAACAAATCATTCTATAGCAAACAGTATTTTGAGAAGCAGCAAGTACAAGTTAAGCATTGGTATGCCAAAGGACAAAGCTTATTGATTACAGCTACTACCCAATGCAACCAAAATCCCCATGTCAATCTGATCAAATGCTTCTTTGTTCAGTTTTCTCAATCAAGAATGAAGCTTTATCCCATCAGCAAAGATACTAATGCTTTCTGTTGGAGAACTCAGGAGCTCAGAGGGATTATTTTTTTTCCTGCAAGATGGATCATTGGTAAATGCAAACTCTTTGTTTGCAGCCCACGGTGAAAGGACAAACATTGGCTTGGTGGAAGGATTAAGGAAGGTTAAGTTCCTTCAGAGTATTGCTATAGGACCCAAAGCTCAGGGCCAACAGAGCATTTAGGCTTTGAATTCCTATTTGAGCTCCTGTTATTGATTTCAGTGGATAGTTAGAAGTTTAAATGCATGCTGTTGGAGCTAGACATAGTCTGCACTGCCTCAGGTGAGTATGAAATGCTGCCAAATTAGAGTGGTGAATTTCCAAGCTGACTTCAAATGATTTGCAAGGAGACAGAAGGAAACGTTCTTTTCAGCAGGTGATCACATATGCTAGGGAAGCAGGAAGGGGCTGAACTGCATCTGTAGGAGACAGAGAGATGAGCTGAAACAACCGAACTTGGCCAGACAGAATAAAGGTCAGAAAATGGGCAGCATTTTGTCAGGAGAGTCTGAAAACCACAAATGGGATGAGGAGACGGAGTAGGGTGGGGCTCTGAAGAGAAAGGCCTATAAACAGTGTTATAAAGGTGATGACCTGAAACAGAAGTTCCTGGTGGTGACATGTGTACTGCTGATGGCTCACAAGCCAGGCAGCAGTAGTGGTGTGGGGCTGATAAACGCAGTTTGCATCCTTCCTTGGGAAAGTGAGAGCCTGCTACAAAGGTTGGGTAGGGCAAGAAGAGGTGGTAGTGCTTCTGGCCAAGCACAGAACACACAGCTGCTGCCTGCTATCACTGAGGTTGCATAACCCAGCTGTAATTTTTATATGAATATGTAATATACCTAACCACTTCTTCTTCCTGAGCCTTTGCTAGGCAGTACAGCAAACTGCAAATGGGAAAAAAGGATGCCTTGCCTCTGAACGTCTATGCATCCCTGCCAGGGCTCACTTGCTCTCTGCTTTTTTGCTCACTGCTAATTTCTTCCACAGGGCAGCCACTTGGCTTAAAAACATTATTATTCTCCCTAAATGTTAAAAGGAAAGAGACGAAGGGAAGGAAGGGATGTTGGCAGAGACTAAGAACCAAAACTGGTCATTGTCAGGAGTATGCTGTACATCTGCACACTGTCAGTAAGCTCTGAGCACTCTGGAGAAAATGCCTGGAGAATGGAATTCCGAGCACATAGTGGTATAATGGAAATGCAAAGCCATCCCCTGTGGCCTCTGAGGATGAGTCCCCTGGAATGAAACCGTCTGAAGCACTTTATTTTTGCTTTATCTTCTCTTCTTGTCTGTGCCACAAACAATCTCTCAACTCTTACAGCATCATCCTAGCCAGGGAATAAAAAGCTCTACCATGTCACTGGTTACAGTCTGGAATAGTAAGACCTTATTGATCTAAATTATTCTCATACCAATGTAAATTAAGATTAATTCCATTGAAGCCAATGGGCCAAATATAAAACCAATGCAAGCGGAGAATCAGGCTTTAGATTTCAGGTTTAAGTCAAACAGAAAAGATGAAGTAAGTTGCCTAATATGGGCTCTCTTTCTTTATTTAAAGTTGTAACTATTTTCTCTTTGGGGTTTGGGTTGGGTTGGGTTGGGGTTTTTTCCTTCAGTTTTGCTTTATCTGTAGCATGTTGAGAATTTCTCTACTGCTATAGCCTGGTTATTCCAATGTTAGAAATAGCATGCCATTAAGCAGAGGTGAGAAAATGCCTTAGTTGTCTGGGAACCACAGGAATGTGTCTATTAACAAATGCCCCCCCAGCAAACTTGATTTTCACAATATCATAATGAAATGGGAAGAGGATTAAGCTGTTGCTGGACTGAAAAAGAGAAAGACCTAAATATCTCAATACTTGATGTATTCTAGAAATCACAAAGGAGAAAATGTGACTGATGTCAGAATGACAGGAAACCATAGCAATGCTAATGGGCCACCTGATTTGTAAACCAAGTGGAAAATAAGTAGTGTTGTTAAAAGACCTGTGCAATGATGCTGTTCACTCAGTCTGTTTTAGCAGCCTTGGAGAGCCTCATGGAGCCTATTACGAAAAAGAAGATTACTTAACCTTTCATCAACTTTTTTTGTGATATGCTGTCTCCATCTTCTTTCCCACACACTCAACACTCTTAGTCAGGGAATATTTGCCTTAAAGGTAGCACCCACTTATTCTCTCATGTCTTACTGCTGCTACTACCACCCTCACTCCCAGGGCCGCAGACAAAACTAGAAGAGAAGATTACACATATGTCCTGGCTTCCTGAAAATTCAACAGGGATTAAAGCAAAGAATAGGTCAGTGACGATGTATGAGTAACCTTCTCCCTTGAGTGATGCTCTGCAAGTGTGCTGGTTTGAGGCTAATTGGAATATTTTAACAAAAAGAATTAGATTGTAGGCTATGAAAACCAATGGTGATGTCTGCTTCACTCATAGGCTTGCTGAGATGTTTAAGAACAAGAACACAAATATAGATAAGACAGAGAGAGTCTCCATCTCTCTAGTTAACATGTATCTGCTGGCTTCTCTGCTGAGTAATCTAACTAACCACTCCGCTTCTAACCCCCCTTGCCCATTCTCCAAACTCACCTTGCACATAAGGCAGACCCTGGGGTAAGGCAGAGGGGTGGAAAGAAGGTGGAAGGGTGGTTGGGAGCCCCTCCTGGGGACTCTGATTTCTGGGAGGGGGATTGTGTTTCTGTATTGCCTTTAATTTGTGAATTTCTGTAACTATTCCTGTCTATTGTTTATATCTCTGCTTGTACATTGTGCTGAGCTGTAAATAGAGCTTCAGTCCTTAACTTCCAGCTGGCTGAGTCTAGTCTGGGTGATTTTTCATGGGCAGGGAACTCCCAAACCATCACAGCAAGTGTGCCCAGTGGATGACCCTTGAATAACACAAAGTCTATCTACTACCCAAAGTTGTGAAGCAGCCTTGATGGCATGGAGGAAAACGTCAAGCAGCCATATCTGCAAAGCTGGCTGGCTATGGTTTTGTTAAGGGAGACCCAGGGCCCCTCAAACTACCACACATAGACAGCACAAGGTATAGCAGAGTCGTGACTCCTGTTGTTTAAACTCTGGACAGCACTGTCCCTCATATGCTCATGTGAGGTAATGAACCATCAGGCAAAGAGATTTTCAGGAGAGATGATGAGTCAGGGAAGGCAAATGGGGACTAGAGGAGGTGGAATGTATTTTTTGTCCCGAGGGCAGGGTTTCCAAGCGCTTGTCTTAGAGTTAAGTTTCATAGTGCTAAACCATTGGAGCGTGAAACGCAGCACTGATCTGAGTGCTGGCATCTGGATTGCTTCTGCTGGCTAAATGGATCCTGAGAGACTGTGGACAGGAAAGCCTTAGGTTTGCTGGAATATGAACAGCGAGGACTCTTATGTAAAGAGGGAAGAAAGAAGCCAAAGGGACTGTGGATTCAATAGGTGTAAGATCTCTTCAGTGAAGATACTAGATAATAGAGTGTTTCACCCTTAAAAGGAATATCTCCAACCATCTGCTGAATCTTCTTCACGAGAGTGAAGGACCAGAGCCAAGGAATTCTCCCTGGCAGCAGTGCAAAAGGAAGCATATATGCATATATATTGTGGATGCTCCCTCCCTGGATGTGTTCAAGGCCAGATTGGATGAGGCCTTGAGTGAGCTGTACTAGTGGGAGGTGTCCCTGCCTATGGCAGGGGGTTGGAACTAGATGATCCTTGAGGTCCCTTCCAACCTTACCATTCTATGATTCTATGCAGGCACTGAAGCACACAAAGGCCCTGCATGAAGAAGCTCTCTTGATTTTCTCTAGACGTGCATATTGTTTATCACACAAATCAAGCCAGCTCCTTCAGCTGGGGAGAATCAGCTCACTAACTTGAGATGGGTTGTGGCAGCCTGGCTCACTGTGTAAATCTAAATGTAAGGACTTAGCAAACAGTAAAGCCTGTTGAAGTCAGTGATTTATTATTTGCTTGGCCTTAACAAGTCATGAATGCTGCTCAGTGTGGACAAACATCTCACACCTACCGAAACTCTGCTGCAGCTCTTATTCTCCAAGACACTCCTTTATAGCTGCTCTGAACCACTGCACTGTGTCATGCATTGTTAAACAACTTCCAAGCAGCTCTGGTTCTGGGCTCTGGTAGATTTATTTTTTACCAGCATAACTTACTCCCATGCCAATTTCTTGTATTACTCCCTCTTACAGCTAACCCAACCTTGAGAAAGCACATTATGAGCACACTCCAGGGTGCAAAAGAAGACATGGATTTTCTAGGCTTGCTTATATAGAAGCAATGGCAATGTGTGCTCAACTTAGCCATAAGACTGTTTCTTGCACACAGCCTCTCAGCATCAGGATTTAGAACTATGAGGATGACAAAGGGAGTGGAACATGTGTCTGATGAGGAGAGGCTGAAAGACATGGGGCTGTTTAGCCTGCAGAAGAGAAGACTGAGAGGAGATTTTATGAATGCTTATAAATATCTGAAAGGCAAGTGTTAAGAAGAAGGGGCCAGTGATAGGACAAGAGGCAATGGATACAAACTGGAACACTGAAAAGAGGTTGTAGCCAGATGGGGTTGGTCTCTCCTCCCAGGCAACCAGCAACTGAATGAGGCGACACAGTCTCAAGTTGTGCCAGGGGAGGTCTAGGCTGGATGTTAGGAGGAAGTTCTTGGCAGAGAGAGCGATTTGCATTGGAATGGGCTGCCCAGGGAGGAAGTGGAGTCACTGTCTCTGGAGGCGTTGAAGAAAAGCCTGGATGGGGCACTTAGTGCCATGGTCTGGTTGATTGGCTAGGGCTGGGTGATAGGTTGGGCTGGATGAGCTTGGAGGTCACTTCTGACCTGGTTGATTCTATGATTCTATGTCAGGAAGTTTCATCTCAATGTGAGGAAAACCTCTTTACTGTAA
The DNA here is from genome assembly GCA_013396675.1 of Eubucco bourcierii. Lineage (NCBI taxonomy): Eukaryota > Metazoa > Chordata > Aves > Piciformes > Ramphastidae > Eubucco > Eubucco bourcierii. Next base: position 274,092 of record VWZE01005843.1, read on the forward strand.
GGCTGCTGGAGCCCTGGAACAGACCACCTAGAGAAGTTGGAGTCTCCTCCTCTGTTGATTTTGAAGAGCTGTCTGAATGCATTCCTGTGTGACCTGCCCTAGGTGATCCTGCTTTGGCAGGGCAGTTGAATTCACTGAACTTCAGAGGCCCTTTCTGCCCCCTACCGTTCTATGATTCTTTGATACTGGAATGGAAACAAAACTGCTCCCAAAAGCCAGGGGAAGGTGATTGTCTTCCATGGCACTCTGTAGCAACCACTGCTACACAATGCTGAGGGACAGGCATCTCATTAGTGCTCCTCTGTGGTGGGAAAGGACTACTGGCATTCAGATAGAGATATCCCAGCAGTGTAAGCTAGTGAAGCACTTAAGGTAGAAACCTAAGATGAAGCAGACCCCATGGAGAAGTAGAGACTTTTTGCTGCAGCTGCCAAAATAGCAACTGACTGCACAAAGAAGGAAGAAAACAGCAGGTTTGAAGCATCCCAACAATTTTAAGATGATGGCTATCATACAGCCACAGCCAAAAAAATTACAAAACCATTCCACAAGCAATGCAAAAACCATTTCCAGGTATGTTTGTTTCACATATGGTGAAGTCTTAGCACACAAAAGGAAACAGGTGTAAATTGATTTAAAACACTAGCAGTGTTCACATTGGAAAATGGATCCAGTGACTCCAATAGAGTCTTCTTGGGCTGCAGTTGTGCTAAAAGCCGGTGTGTGAACAATGAGTTACAGTCTGATACAGAGCTGTGGGGAATTGCTCCCACATGTTGGAGAAGTGGTAGTGTTCTTCAGTTTGGGGGAGCAATCTTTACACATCTGTCCATGAGCTAATGGAATGACAGACAGCTGCATGTCACAGAATCACAGAATGGTTGGGGTTACAAGGGAACTCTGAAGATCATCTAGTCCAAAGCCCTGGTAGAGGAAGGTTACCTAGAGTAAATCACTGAGGAATACCAAAAAGCAATACAGCTTTTGCCAGTGGAGCCAGCCATGTAGCTTACCATCCACACAGCAGAGCCATGCACAGCAGCAACTGGCAATGTCAGCATCTATTTACACTAATTATTATCTCTGTATTACTATCAATAGATCTTACCTGATATTTGCAGGGGTTCTGCCTGCAAAGACTGATGCAGTTCCCAAGATGAAGTGCTTCTGGCCTGCTTTCAGGGTAAACATTCATTACCCTCTTGTCTTTTTAGTGGTGGTGAGAGGCATTCACAGGACCAACAGGGCTGACAACACAAAATAACTGCCTTAAGGAGGCATTAGTCTGCTTTTCAATGTACACAAAGCCCAGGTTTAAAGACAAGCATAAGAAGACTGAGTCAGCCATTATTCCAACAGTAGCTCAGCCTCAAAGCATTTGCACTGCCCCTAGGAAAAATCAAACTCATAATCATAGAATAGTAGAATCATAGAATGGTAAGGTTGGAAGGGACCTCAAGGATCATCTAGTTCCAACCCCCTGCCATAGGCAGGGACACCTCCCACTAGCACAGGTCACTCAAGGCTTCCTCCAACCTGGCCTTGAACACCTCCAGGGAGGGAGCAGCCACAACCTTCCTGGGAAACCTGTGCCAGTGTCTCACCACCCTCACTGTAAAGAGCTTCCTCCTAACATCCAGGATATTTGTTGGTGGATGAGGTTGGTGTCATACATTGTCCTTCCTATGCCTGCAGTATTCCTACTCCAAGAATGGAATCTTTTGGGTTGGAAGCACCACCAAAGGTTTAGTCCAATGCCCCTGCAGTCAGCAGGGACATCCTCCACTAGATCAGGTTGCCCAGAGCCCTGGCGAGTCCCACCCTGAATATCCCCAGGGATCAAGCCCCAATCATCTCCCTGGGCAACCTGCTTCAGTGTTCCACCACCCTCATGACAAAGTACCTATTCCAAACACTCAATCCAAATCCACTCCTCTCTAATGCCAAACCATCACCCCTCATCCTATCACTGCAGGCCCTTGGAAACAGTTCCCCTGCAGCCTTCCCCTTCAGGTACTGAAAGATCACTGTTAGTTCTCCCTGGAGTCTTGCCTTCTCCAGGCTGAACAACTCCAGCTCACTCAGTCTGTCCTCATAGTATGAGAGATGTGCTAAGATATGGAGAACAATATATCCACTCCTTGCAATCTCCAAAGCTTGGGATAAGATGTTCATGTCACCTCAGGCTTCAGGGTTCCTAATATGGATGGTCTTAAGAAGGCAGAAATCTCCTCAACGACAATAAATGGTATTACATTATTACTGACTAGATTCATGTGCATTTCAAAAGGAATGTGAAATGTCATAGCTAAAAGAGAAATGATGATATTTCTGGTTGAAATAACTGCTCATATGAGTCTACACTTTGGTCTTCTTTTGCCCTAATAGGGTTGTCATCAGAGCTGCAATCAGAACAGTGTAAACAGTGTCTTTTCACCCAGCCATTCTTGCCAATGGAAATGAAGACAAACACAGCATGTTACAGTGTGTTTTTTTCAGATCACTAGACCAACCTAATCTAATTTATGCTGGCAACCTTTAATTTTAACTAGGTCAGTTCACTCTGTGAAACCACAGAGATAACTACCCTGACAATGCAAAACTATAAAGCATTGGAAAGGAATCTGAGATTGCACACAGGAGAACAACAGCACAGGGATAGCAGTAGCCACATTGGAAAATACTGTTCGAAGTTGCTACAGGGAAAGGAAGGAAGGGAGGCAAGGGAGGCAAGGGAGGCAAGGGAGGCAAGGGAGGCAAGGAAAGGAAGAGTCATTTACTGGCATTGGGTGAGCTCCAGCAAGCTATTGAAGTCAGCAGGGGATCTTTGTCTTGGTTTCAGCAAGCTTTGGCTCCAAGCCATTGTTTCTCACAGCTCAGGGAATCGATTTGGTTCTTCAGCTCCCGAGACTGAATTGGAAGTGTAATATTTGATAATGTGGAAACCCTGCTTGACTAATTTGAGGATGTTTGGAATGACTGTGTGCAGGCCATCTTCATGGCTGATGTTGCTAAGCTTTACTGAATTGGGACTCCCAGAAGTCCTGCTGCTCATCTCTTGGAGGAGCACAGTGCATAGAGGGGTAAGGTATCAGGCAGGGTTCTTTTCAGAGACCTTCTAGAGCTAAACCCCGTTTTAATATTTCTAACCCAAGGATTTACATTAAATCAAATGTCAGCAGAATCACATTATTTACTGCTGGTTATATTTTAATGAAGTTTTAAACTGATCTTTCAGTTTAATGAAATAATTCTGCAATGCAGGGATGCTTGCTACAATTCAGCTGAATTAATAACAGGATTGCTTTGTGTGGTGACAGAACACCAGGCAGCTTTCTCAGCCTGTAGAGAAACAAAGCCAAATTCTCCCTGCTTGTGTTTGCTGAGACAAGATATGTGCTCTCCCTTACAGACCGTGTCCTGCTTCCAGTGACTATTCTTCCTCACCCTCTCTTACTCCCCAAACTCACAGATGCTGTTTTGTTTCTGGCTGAAGAAGCCAAGGTAGCATTGCTGGGTTCAGGTGACCATTGCCTGGCTGTTTGAAGCAATGCAAGCACAATCCAGAAAGCTTACTCAGTTACAAGGAGTGAAGCACCAAAACCTTCTGGGGCAGTCAACAAATATAAACGAGTTCAAGTAGCTTTGTGAATTAGAAGAGGTGGTTAGGATAGAAAGGCATTTAAAGAAAGTGGGCACTTAGTGCTGAGATGAAAAGACAAGTCAGGAGGAAAGGAGGAGGAGATGGCAGCGGTGTTTAACCCAGTGGCATTTTGCAAGGAGCTCAGTACTTCATTTGGGGGTTTGGTTTTTGGTTTGGTTCTTTTTTTTTTTTTTCCCCCCTATAATTACTCTGTACACTGTGATGCAATTCCAAAGCTGTTTGGTGCTCTGGTGAGCTTTCATGAGTCATTTCTTTCCTGCTGTAGTACCGTCTTTGGGAGGGACACAGACTGCAGAGAAACAGTGCAGAAACCCTATCGGCACACCCCGGGGAAAGTTCCTCTCTGTCCTGGCAACAGCACACACAGTATGCATCAAACTTAAAATGTTCATCTCTGAAAAGGAAACAAAGTCATCAAAAAAGAGACAGTGTTACAGTCGGGTGTGCATGGAAAACACTCTTGCCTCATTTCACCCGAATGAGCCGAGCCCCTCGGGATGCAGAGGCTCGCAGGGATGCTCCTGAGGGATAACGTTTCTACGTGACGCCGAGCAGATGAATTCTCAGTCTGGTCTTGCCGTATTTCAACGCCGCAGACAGAGACTGCTTTCCTGAGCAAAGCAGAAGAAATCGCCTCCTGCAGTGTGCTCGGAGTCACAAACGTTCAGCACTCCAGCAACTCCCGAGCCCAGGGAACCCTCTCTGTTCTTTCCTCACCTTCTGTGCTCCAACACACTCACCTGCAACCACTCATCCCCAGCTGTAGCCTGCTTTTATCCTGTTCTTCCAACCTCTGCTAGTTTTTACCACATAGAGGCACTTGTTTGGCCTGAAAGAGTTGGACCTCTGGATCTAATGTCTCTCACTGCCACCTCTCCATACAACACCCCACATTAACCCCAGAGGAGCTGAAGCTCCAACACCTTAAACATCAGCAGACCCCCTAGTAGCCTTTGTTGCAATTTAAGACTAGGGTCCTGATTGGAGCAGCTCTGCTATAAGGACAGGCTACGAGAGTTGGGGCTCTGCAGCCTGGAGAGGAGAAGGCTTCCAGGAGACCTTAGAGTAGCCTTCCAGGATCTGAAGTGGGCTACAGGAAGGCTGGGGAGGGACTATTGACAAGGTCTGGCAAAGACAGGACAAGGGGCAACGGGTTTGAGCTGGCAGAGGGGAGATTGAAACTGGATGTTAGGAAGAAGTTCTTCACCATGAGGGTGGTGAGACCCTGGAACAGGTTGCCCAGGGAGATGGTAGAAGCCTCATCCCTGGAGATGTTTCAGGTCAAGCTCGATGAGGCTCAGGACAACCTGATCTACTGTGAGGTGTCCCTGCCCATGGCAGGGAGGTTAGAACTAGATGATCCTTGTGGTCCCTTCTAATTGTGACTGATTCTATGATTTTATGATTCTAAATCAGATCTTAGCAATTTCTTCAGTGCTTATGTTTAAATTCATGGCAAACTTCAACTATAATTCATCTGAGATGCCTCCAAGATGTTTTTGTCTCCCATTGTTGTCAGAGCAGATGATTAATGAACCTCTGCTTGTTATGTAGAAGTGAGTAAGGCATTTATTTCCTGATTTGGGTAAGGAGGGAGGGAACCACTGTAGCTTGCCACAAGCTCCATGCTTCTCAAGCATGTCCTTATCTCAAACATTTTTCATTTATGATGAAGTCCAGATCAACTGTTTGTCTGTCAACTGTTCTTGCTCACTTGACACATCTCTACAGCTCGAGTGCAATTTCCTTTTCAAGTTGATGCAAAATTGCCAGTCACTCTCTCCCTTTGCAGACAGAGAAGCAGTTCATTTCTAGGTCTGTCAGTATTATCTATGCATTAATCTGTGCATATGAGCCCAAAACTCCTACACATTTCAGTTTCAAGGGCTAGCCAGGTTGCTGTCAAGTTTGTTAGCTGCCTCAGCTTAGGCAAAACCACTACTTGCTGTCTCTGTCTTACCTTTTGCATGTTACTTGAAGGCCTTTTCCCTAAGTGCTTGTGAGGTTTATCCCAGGGTTATTTCATATTTCAAACAATCCTCCTGTCTGTGACTAATCTTGCCACAGCAGTGGTATTTACCTCAATTGCTTCTCTCTGCTTCTTCTGACTGCCAGCTTCCTTCTTTAACCCAAGTGTAACACTTCTTTCCAACCACTTTGAGCACCATGGAACAGATGAGAATCCCTCTTTTCCGACCAGCTTGGCACAGTCCCACACTTACATCATGGACTGTGATGGGGTCCCCAGACTCCTTGCTTTCACAGGAGTTTCCTCTTCTCTTGCCAGTGCAAGTACTGTGATGAGTATCACAGGCTCCTAAGCCCAAACTTGTCAAGTCTCCCACACTGAGCTCTACAGCCTGCCTCCAGCTACATTTACCTGTTAAACTAGGCTGCAATCCCTCTGATCCAAATCTCTGCCTGGCCCTATACACCAAGGATCAGGATGGCCTGATCCTGAGCCACTGATGGCTATGCAGAAGACAACTGGCCATGTCACACTGACACATAATGCTGAAGTCCCAGCCAAACACCCAAATGGGTCCCACAAGAAGACAAGCTCCACACTTGCCTCTTCCTCGCCATGTACATGTTGGCGGGCATGTTCAGTGCTGCTCAATCAAGCCTTGCAAGAAGCATACCCTGAACCTTAGGTGGCTCCTCATGGATCAGAAAAAAACCCTTCCTCCTTATTAATTGGTGCAGTAGAAGATACTCCATCTGGTCTATCCAAATGGATACACAAAGAGCACAGGGTTGATCACATCCCCTGGTGCTCGGTGAGAGTAGCTTCTCTCTGTTCTAGCACTACACTGAAGCTGCTCAGCCCCACAAAGACAAGCAGTTGTCCTGGTTCTACTGGGATGGAATCATAGGATCAGTGTTCTATTCAGGAAAGATGCATCTTTGAAAAGCCTGCAACATCCAGTTGGGTGAGAACACAGTGGATAAGATGTTGTGTTTTCCTTTGTGGTCAGCCAAGGTATGTAGGTCTCCATAGTGATCGAGGTCTTTAAGCAATTTTGAGTTATCATAGAATGGTAGGGTTGGAAGTGACCTCAAGGATCATCTAGTTCCAACTCCCTGCCACAGGCAGGGACACCAAGTCCCTAAAGCCAGGAGGAGTAATATCCAGGCCAGCTGACCCAAGCTGGCCAACAGAATTATTCTATGTCACAAACATTATGCTTACTATACATTAGAAAATTTACAGAGAATGATCTCCTCTCCCCAGTGGTCACCATCTCTGGAGGGTCTCTCTCACCATTCTGCTCCTGAGGACTACTGTCCTTTTTGCTGTGCTGGCAAAACTGCCCAGCAAGCTGTGAGAAAGGGAGGCAAGTTGATCTATCATGGTTTGGGGTCAAGGTAATTTCTAATCAGCAAGTGCTGAAGATCTCCCGAGTTGGCCTGCCAAAGAGCTGAAGAAAGGAGACTTATGGAGATAAAATAGCCTTGTTTTGTCCAAAAACAGTGACGTTTCAGCTCAAATAACATAAACACCCAACTTCAAAGTATATTCTGAGAGCCAGAGTGCTCAGGCCAGCAAAGATCTTTGCTTAATTAACTGCAGTTTCAATATTAAAGTTGACATCCCTCAATGTGCTAATGAAGAAAATCAAGACCATGCTAAATGTATGACTATGTTACTCAGCTTTCCTCCCAAATCATCCTGAATGTCACCTAGAAGGCAGAGACAGCCTGGGCCCTTCTGGAAGGCTGAAGGGGTCACTGGGTGGCAAAACAGCTGACTAACCATAGGCAGACATTTATCTCACCTTCAACAACCAGCCAGAACAGATGTGAATAAGTGAACACTTCCAAAGAATGAAAAAGAAGTGGCTTTGATTTTCCAATCAAGCATTGATTGCCTAATGTCACTTACACTGAACCTAAAAGTGGGTTTTTTCCAACCTTAAACCGTTCTTTCTTTTTCAAGCAGGCAGCTCCAGTCAATAGATGAAAAAAATCCAACAACCAAGGAATGATAAGCTTATATCAGGAGTAAAATGAAAGATCATATCATGCATAGTCTGATCAAACCTCCTTTTTTTTTTTTTTTTTTTTTTTTCTCTCCAAGTGGAAATTCTACTTGAAAAAGTATTTGAGACTTTGTGGTTGTATGAAGCAGAATTTACTTTCTTGCCCGCAGACTCTTTCCACCTAGGGTTAAATAACTAACAACATAATTTGCCTTTTCTTTGATCAGAGTTTAATCAAACAGTAACCATGGGGATGTAAAGATGCAGAAAAATCAAACACCATGCATAATACCTCTTAGCAGAAGTTCAGCAACCGTAGAAATAAACAGAATGTCACTGTTTCTAGGTTCCTTGCTCCAAACAGATGCAAACAAGAGACTGCTAGTGACAAAGACTGCAACTAGAAGAATACCTGTTCTGTAGAAACAATTGCTTTTGACTAATTGCTGTGTTTCCCTGGAGGGAAAGGTCCCTCCCATTTATTGTATGGCCCAGGACCATCAACATTAAACACAATCTTGCGTTATGGACAGAGGTTAGTTACACACTGAGGGCCAAATTCTGCAGCCCTTACTAGCAGGAAAACATCCTCTTACTGCTTTAGGAGCTGAGACTGGTAAGCTGGCTTCACTGCTGCCACACAAACATGCACAGAAACACAGAAATGAGCAAGCTTTGTGCTGAAAACAGAAGAGCAGACTCAGCAAACAAACAGTGCATAATTATTTGCTCAATTACTCTGGGAGCACAGCATCCCATTACCCTTCAGCTGGCAAGGGAAGGACACTGCTCACTTCTCTTTTTCTTTTTTAAAAACAGAATTTTTGTCCAGAGGTTTATAGTACTGCCAAATCCAAGCAGATCACCACAGGATGAAAGAAAGGTAGGGGTTGGAAGGCACCTCTCAAGTTCATCAAACCCAACTTCCACGATAAAGCAGGATCACCTAGGGTAGGTCACACAGCAACACATCGAAATGGGGCTTGAAAATCTCTAGGGAAGGAGACTCCATAACCTCTCTGGGCAGCCTGTTCCAGGGCTCCAGCAGCCTTACAGTAAAGAAGATTTCCTCATGTTGAGATGGAACTTTCTGGGTTCCAGTTTGTATCCATTGTCCCTTGTCCTGTCACAGGACACCATTGAAAAGTGTCTGGCACCTTCTTCTTAACACCCACCCTCCAAATATTTATAAACATTAACAGGATCTTCTCTGTCTTCTCTGCTCCAGGTTAAACAGCCCCAGGTCTCTCAGCCTCTCCTCATCAGACAGATGTTCCAGTCCCTTCATCATCCTTACAGCCACTCTTGGACACTCTAGTATATCCTTGTCTTTTTGAGAAAGAGGAGAACCTCCTTTGACCTGCTGGCCATGGGGACACCAAATATGACCTTCTCACTTCAAAGTATATCAAAGTATTAGGGAAAAAAAAAAAGAAAAAAAAAAAAAGGAAAACAAAGTTTAATTTGAGCATGGGCAAAATAATGTCTGTTCTCCAGGTAACACCTCAAAAAAACCCAAACAAACAAACAAACAAAAAAACCCAACAACAACCAAAACCCCTCTCGAACCACAATGGCTTGGAAATTTTTCAGAACTGCTAAGTCTGGTGTGGAAAGTCACAGACCAACTGGTTAAGATTTGCTTGAAACAATTGAGAACAGGTTTTCCTAGGGAAAGTGTTGGGCAGCTTTAATGATATGCAGTGCAACAAGTTCTACCTGAAACAATAATCACAAAAGAACACCAAGTAAAACCCACTTTTGTTTACACTGGTCCTATCTCCTGCTGAGAGGAGTGGCATCACAGAATGGTGGGGATTGGAAAGGTTCTCTGGAGATCATTTAGTCCAACCCCTGTGCTAAAGCAGGGTCACCCATTGCAGGTTGCACAGGATTTTGCCCAGGTGGGTTTTGAAAATCTCCAGAGGAGTCCACAACCTCTCTAGGAAGCCTGTTCCAGTGCTCTGCCACCCTCAAACTAAAGAATGTTTTCCTTACATTTCTGTGGGACCTCCTGTGTTCCAGTTTGTGTCCATGGCCCCTTGTCCTGTCACTGGATGACGCTGAGAAGAGTCTGGCTCCATCCTCCTGACACTTGCCCTTTAGATATTGATCAGCCTCTAAGAGTGGTAACTGCTCAATGCCTTACTCTTGCCACTCAGGTCATAAATCCTCCTCTTAGAGCAGGATGCGAGACTGTGCTATCCCCACTGCTGCAGCTCACTGTTTGCTCTGCTCCCCTACAGCAGAGAGTACACTAAACATGCCTCCACACAGCTCAGCCTCATTAGCCTGACAGCAGTTCAGACCCTTGGTTTTTGAGCTGGGGAAGGAAGGCAACAGAGTCAGGCAATTTAGTTTAATTGCACAAGTTGTCTGACCAGGCTGCTCTCTCCTGCCCCAGCTCTCCTCTTCTCCTGTTCCCAGCCCTTGCAGAAAGAAGCTGCTGCTCTGTGAAGATCTGACATGCATCGCCCTCAGACAGCTCTTGGCCTTTTATTCTGCTGTTTATTAACTGATACCCACAGATAATTCCAATGTACTCTGGCCTCATTAGGAGGAGGCAGACTGTTAGTTCAGTCATCTCCCAAGATACAAGAAAACAAGGGAAAGAGGAGAAAGTAATTTCACATACTTCAGATGCTGCATCCAGGCCTGAGAAACGTGGGCTGCCTTCACAGGCATCACAAAAGTCATCCATGGGCAGGAGGGTGGCTTGGCTTTGTCAAGATGTTCCTCAGCCTGCCTCCATTAATGCCGTGGTGTTAGCACACCTGGAGACTTCCTGAGCTGGGTAGTGGGCTCTGGCCACTCCACTGCTATGAAGCAATGGATTTAGTACAGCTGTGACACCAACACTTACAGAGACAGGATTATTACTCATTTAAAAGCCAAGCTTTTACTTCTGCCTTTTTTTCCTTCTGGGCAGCTGGCCAGAAAGTTGGAGTGCAAAAGGCCAGAAGTGACCATCAACTTTGTCATCTATAATGACCTGTTCCACTACCCACCACAACAGGGATCTCTCCCTCTAATCTCTAAGATGAGCTCAGAGAAATTGTCAGTTAAAACACAGCCTTTGAGTGTGGGGGAGAAAAAGAAAAGCTAAATATTTGTAACTTCTCTCAAGCTAGGAGTCTTAAATTTTTTTTTTTAATTAAAAAAAGAGAAAAAAATATAAAAGAAAAAAAGAAAAATATTTTTAAAAAAAGAAAATATAAAAAGAAAAAATANGTAAAAAGAAAACCATAAAAAGAAAGAAAATATAAAAAGAAGAAAACTATAAAAAGAAAAAATATAAAAAGAAAAAAAAGAAAAATATAAAAAGAAAAAAAAGAAAAATATTTTTAAAAAAAGAAAATATAAAAAGAAAAAATACAAAAAGAAAAAAAGGAAAATATAAAAAGAAAAAAAGGAAAATATAAAAATAAAAAATATAAAAAGAAAAATATAAAAAGAAAAATATAAAAAGAAAAATAAAAATATAAAAAATATTCTTTAAAAAGAAAAATATAAAAAGAAAAAAGAAAAATGTAAAAAGAAAACCATAAAAAGAAAGAAAATATAAAAAGAAGAAAACTATAAAAAGAAAAAATATAAAAAGAAAAAAAAGAAAAATATAAAAAGAAAAAAAGGAAATATAAAAAGAAAAAAATAAAAGCAAAAAGAAAAAATAAAATTAAAAAAAAAAAAAAGGATCTGCTTGCTGGAAAAGCAGCAGCCTTTAACACTTACATTTTTCAGTTCAAACCCAGAACAATGACTTGTAAAAAAGAAAATCCCTGGAGCAGAGTGAGACCTGCTGTGTTTCCAGAAGCTGAGCTCACAACAGAGGCTAAAGCCAAGGCCCCACAGAACTGCTTGAGGCAGCTGGGACCATTCCCTGCGCTGCACCATCCTTCCCTCCCCAATGTGCCCTGCTGACTTTGTAAAGCTCTCCTGTTAAGTATGAATAATGAATCCATCTGAATTAAAAATAACTAATTTTTTCCCCTCAGCTGATTTGTTTTTTTAAACCAGATCATCCTCACAAATCCAGTCCACGAAGTAGCTTTGCAGATAAATCATCTAGCAGGAGATCTCCTGCCCAAGCACAGGGCAGACCAAGCAGTCCTGTGCTTACCACAGCATTGCTGGTGATCCTTTCTCAAGAAACAATTCACACGTGCAAAAACACACCAGTTAGCTTTCTGGAAGGGCTGTGGGGCCTCTCATCCTATCACTTAAGTCTTTGTAAAAATTCCTCTCTTTATTTATTGTAGCCCCCTTCAGGTACTGGAAGGTCCCTAAAAAGGTGTCCCCAGAGCCTTTTCTTCTCCAGGCTGAGAAGGGGAAAGTATGGGGACTTTCTCAGCCTGTCCCCATAGAGGAGGTGCTTCAAGCCCTCCTACCATCTTTGTGGCCTCCTCTGGGCCCACCCCAACAGTTTGATGTTGTGTTGGAGGCCATGGCACGATGCTCAGCTTGCTGTGGGACACACACAACTCTCCTAACATGAAGCAGAGGACAGCAAGGTGCAGTCAAGAGCATCATCCAGGCGTAAGCTTTGGCTGACATATTGTTTATGATGAATTTGTGTGTTGAATATATATGGAGCCTGTCCAAATGCCCTGAAGCAAGAAATGTCATTTATATTCATAACCCAGAAAGGAGGAGAAAATTATTCCAAAAGAATTACAGGCTGCTGAGCATGGAATAACGCCTGGCTTTCAGACACAATCTGCAGCACCCAGCCTAGGCACAAGACAGGTATAGTTCCTCTTTGCAAAGCCACTTACTTCTACATGGATGCTCTTTGTCATCAGTATCCTTGGCTTTCAGGATGCTGCACACCGATAGGATGAAAACACGTTCCTGCAGGATGGGCAATTACAATGAGATGCTGCAGGGCACGGCAGGAGGAAGAACAATAAGTACACTATTGGCGTTTTCTCACTACATCCCTTAGCAGTGGCCTTTGTCCTCAGGGAGGGTTCCAGACCATCAGGTGGGTTTTCTGATTGGTGCCTCAACCAATTCTCCTCGACTGCCTGCAGCTGTGCCACAGTGTTCTTGAGAGACCTGAGGCAGAGCTAGGTCAGCTTTCAGCAAGCCCACTGCTCTCTCAAGCTTCCCCTGGGCTCAGCAGAGATCTCCTTACGTGTTCTTCAAAGATCAACACACTAGATCTGGTCTTTTGGCCTAAATCATTTATGAGTTGCATTATGTATGTCTTTCCCTCTCCTGAGTTATGCTGGTTGCCTGCAGAGCCTTGAATAATCACAGAATCATAGAACTGTTGAGGTTGAAAGAGACTTTTGAAATAAGCTCATCTAGAGCTCACAATCCCACCACTACTGCTAAGCCACTACCACTAAACCACAACCCTGAGCACTACATCCATGCAGTTTTTAAATACCTTGAGGGATGGTGAATCCAGCACCTCCCCAGGCAGCCTGTCCCAGTGCCTGACAACCACTTCTGTGAAGATTTTTTTCCCTAATATCCAACCTAAACCTTGCTGAGAGTAAGAACCATCATGCTGATCAGATCAATCCTGCTGATGAGGTCAGGTGTATTCAATTTAAACCCCATGAAAACCCACACCTCACCACTGCAAAGGGTCCAGGATCACCTTAATTTATATCAGAAAAGACCCAGGCTGATATAGACAGAAGCAAACCTCCAGCTGCAGAGATTAGTGACAACTTTGTTGTGTAGATATGTCATTGTCCAACAGCACCTTACTCTGTGGGGGAGTTGAAGTCTTTGTTAGAGGAATGTAGAGAGAAGCTCACAGAGATCAGCCCTGCTCTGCCTGGCACTTCTGGAGGTCTACAAGTCATGTGTATGATTCCCTGGGCTTCACACTGGTGTTGTGAATCAGTGGGGTATAGGGAGGAAGGCCTCCATGTGTGCAAGATTAGGACAAAGAAGAATTTGATTAGTTTGAATGATTTTACCATTTTCTGCTTGATTCATTTTTCAGACCTTACAAAATCACAGAACTTTAGAGGTTGGAAGGGGCAGTAAGAGCAGTAGTAGTAGTAACAAGCTATAGCAGAAGAGGAAATGGGTTTAAGTTGTACCAGGGGGAGGTTTAGATTGGACATTATGAAGAACTTTACTGAGAGACTGGTGAGGCATTGGAACAGGCTGTCCAGGCAGGTGGTGGAGTCACCATCCCTGGAGGTGTTCAAGAAGCTGTAGACGTGGCACTTCGGGATATAGTTTAGTGGTCATCATAGTTTGGTTGTGGTTGGACTCGATGATCTTAAAAGATCCTTAAGGATTCTATGTTTCTATGACCTCCAGAGATCATCAAGTCTAACCCCCCTGCCAAGGCAGGATCACCCAGGAACACATCCAGGCAGGTTTTGAAAGTCTCCAGAGAAGGAGACTCCACAACCTCTCTGGGCAGGCTGCTCCAGTGCTCTGTCACCCTCAAAACTATCCCTGCTTTTCCTGCTACTTCTAACACACACACACACACTTTCCCTGTTTTGGAGAAGCACTCAAGGTAATCTGTGTGCCAGAAGCAAGCCTCATTAGTGTGGCTATCTCTGAAGGGCAGAGGTTGCCCTCAGAGCCAAGAAATGGCAATTGATGGGATTTAGAAGACATGCTCATTTTGGTCAGTTAACACACGTACAGGACAAACCCTGCTCAGCAACCCACAAACCCAAACCCTGGGAAACAAGTGAGCAGCAACAGCAAAATGCAGTTGTTTGATTCTGCAACTGAGAGTTCACCATATGCTACACAGGCAAAGCAAGTTGAAAGACTTAGTTTTATCTAATTATTCAGTCATTCCCCTCATTGCCATGTGCTGATGAGATTAAAGATTGATTTTTTTTCTTTGCTGGGAGGCTTCAGTAATATTATCCTTCCTCTTATCCTTCCTCCAGAGAGCAGGTGCTGACCTGCAGGCGTGACAAGCCTGGGAAAGCAAAGACACCTTCTCTTCTTCCAAACATGCTGCATCCCTCTAGCCTGTCTGCAGCAGTAAATGGCAACAGACAGCAAAGGGAGCAAGACAGGCAATGGGAGAGACATGAGGAGCGGGATGGGAAATGGAGACACCAGAAGACAAGAGAGGAGGGAGCAGGAAGAAGACCACAGTCAAGCAGCTTGTCGTGCTTTCCTGAAATAAATGCAGGCATTCATGGCAGGAGGGGGGAGGGAGGGGGATTTAAGGGAAAAAGAAAAGGAAAAAAAAAAAAACCCAAACAAACACCAACCAACAAAAAAAACCAAACACCCACCCTGGCTAATGGGACCGAAGGAAGGGCAGATGTGAGGATGGAGGAGAATTCACTGACTGGGCCTAGCACAGAGTTGCTTCTCTCATCAGTCCAATGTTAACCTCCCAAATGTCCTAGACCATTTCTGACTTGAAAGCAGCTGGCCACACTTTGAAATACAGATTGCATAGCCAAAAGCAAGGAAATTCCTAACCACGTCTTTGCACACAGGTGGTTTTTCAGAAATGTTTTCTCATCACTTCTGAGACTCAGCTGCTGAGCACATTGAAAGAAGGGGGGGAAAAAAAAATCACCTGTAAAACCTTGCATATGGCAAGAAAAGAGGAAGCTGCTGGGTTTGTGTGGTTCCTCTGTTTCCCTCTCCCTTCCCTTGGGAAAAAGTAGAAGACCATCACCAAACCTGGGCAAGAGGGTCATGTAGGTAGTCTCTGAAGTCAGCACCAATCTAAGCTGCAACCTGCTCTGTGTGTACACACCATGCCCTGCTGAAACAATTCACTGAGCAGAACTGGTTCCCAGAGGTTTTAGGACTAATGAAAAGATTCATCCCAAGTTGAAGTTGCAGAGAGATGGAGCCAGCTGGGCTCTCACACTGCAGCACCTTTCTTTTTCAGGATGCCAGCTCAATAGGTGTCATCTGCCAACCATAAAATCAGTTTGTTATTGGTTCTTATGCACCAGGATCTGTACTTTTCAGGCTTGAGAGAATACTCAGGGCCATGGCGCTCCACAGTCTCAAGGGAGGATGTGCAGCACAAGGTAGTGGGGAAAAGTCAGGACTAAAGGGCACTTCTGTCTTCCCTGAGACTTGCCAGCTCTCTTGGCACTCAATGCCAATGCCATACCAGTGCACAGGCCAGAAGTCGTGGGGGCTGGTCAACTGGTTGTTGCTTACCTCTGCAAAGTCAAGCCACTGGCACTGTCATTAGTCCAGGCTTTGTGCTCCATGGGAACTGCTGAATATCACGCTCCCGATTAATCATTTTCTTTCTGCAGGGTTACTAAGCTGGTAAATTAGGCCCCAAGGGGAACAAAGTATCAAAATTTCCAGATCTGCCTTTTATCTGATCTTTCCCATAAATGCAGCCTCTCTGGTGAGTCCTTCATCCCCTGTTCCCCACTCTTCCAATCTCGTTTCACTCCAGGGTTTTGTCCCTCTGGCTTATTTTAAATGTCAGTGATGCAGAATAGCAGTCAGATGCAGCACACCAGTCAGGAGGGATGTTTGCCTGGGGAGAAGAGCCAAAGAGGCCACTGCCACTTTTTTTCACAGGGACTGATGAGAGGAAAGGAGAGTTCCCAGCAGCTTCTCCAACAAGACTCCTTTTTTTTCCCCCCTGCCTCTCAGTAAAACAGGAATTAAGAAATAAGCATAGTAATTTGGATCCTTTGCCCATCTAAATCTTCCTTATACTTACACACCCCGTCCTGCAGCCAACAGCACCAACAACAGCTTGTTATTGCACCCACAGAGCTAGAGCTGCCCCTTGGGCATTTTACCCCTTCTGTGTTCTTCTACATTTTTTGAGTAGATAAACAGGAGCAGAAGTTTCTTGAGATCAGGAAAGAAACAGAGCACTGACCTACAACAAAACTGCTGATTTATTCAAACTGCTTTCTGTGGGAAAAGGAAACTGACTGCTGGAGCAACATCTAAGTCACCAGATTACCATGAGATTCAGAAATGCATGCCCAGGGAAAGTGCACATCCCAAGCACAGCTGAGTAGGAGATGTCCAGATGTCATTATTTTTCCATTCTGGGGAAGGGGAAAATGTTTCCTACAAACCCAGATTTTTTTTCCTTTCTGTCTCCAGAAAGGCTGCATTAATAAATAAGCATCATAATATTAATCTCTGTCCTGGCTCCACCTGGTAAGCTACTACAAGACTCCAGAGAGAGTCTTCACACAAATACCACTACATACACATTTCAGGCTGCTCTTCATTTCCTTCTCAGAACCACAAGATCAGGATGAACACCTAAGTCCATACTACCAGGGTAAAACATGCACTCTGAACAGTGACTTTCGCCTGGGTTCCTTAGCTGGTAGCTGCGAGTGCACGAACAGACCTTACTGACCATTGGTCAGATTTTTTACAGAGCAGGTCATGATCTCTTCCATTAATGGATAAACCACCAAGGAAACACCAGGCTGTTCTTGCTTATCCCAGAGGAGCAAAGAGGGTATTTTAAAGCATGTTCTCCCCCCTGCAACATAGAACAATAGAATCCTTCTTTTTTTTGAAAAGGCCTTTAAGATCCTCAAGAGGAACCATCATCTAACTCTACAAAGTCTGTGCCCCATGCCCCCCAGCACCATATCTCTGCATGTTTTCAACACCTTCAGGAATGCAGATCCAACCACCTCCCAGTGGAGTCTGTGCCAATCTTTGAGAACCCTTTCAGGCAAGAAGTTTCTTCTAATATTCAACCTAAACCTCCCCTGATGCCACTTGAGGCCATTTAACATGGTTAACAACTTGCAAGACAGACAGCATGGACAAGACCCAAGGATGATAAGGCCTCTCTAGAGAAATTTCACATGGAACAGCCTCCCAGGTGTGTTTTCTATAGCACTGTCCTGATACACTAAGGTTTTGCATAGTTAGGTGTTGCAGTTACAGGACAGGAGGGTGATGAGGGACACCAAACAGATCTCAGCACACTGGGCCTCTTTGCAGGTGAAATGGTTAGCTGCAACTGAACAATAAATTTGGCTGCACTTGGCCTTAGAGAGCAAACTCTGCCTTGGCAAGGCTGTAGGCTGCTATTCGCAGAGCAGGAGGGGACAGATTTTGGAACAAAGTTCATGGCATAAATGAGTTATGGGTAATATTGTAAGAGTTATATAAAGTAACCCAGGAGCAGAAGCTGACAGCAGCAGCACACTCCTCTGGGATCAGTCCTAGGGAGTCCCCTGGGATCAATACCTCCTTCACACTGAATCATAGAATGCTTTAAATTACAAGGGACCTCTAAAGGCCATCTAGTCTAATGTCCCTTCAGCAAGCAGGGACAACCCCTGGCTAGGTCCAGCCCTTTGTAATATTAACACTTACAATCTCTTATTTCCCTAATTTTCCCACTATTGTTAATTGAAATTCTTTGCTAGCTCACATCATCAGTTTCAGCTAAATTCCTAAGCATTTCTTTTCCTCCTGAGTTTCAGCATCCATCCTCACCACTACAGTCCACTTTGTCTCTGTGCGTCAATCTTCAGAAGCTTTGGTGACATTCATTCGTGTTTCTTTATAACTAACAAGATCTGATAGTGATTCTCAGTATTTTGGAACTTCCAGATCCTTTCCAGGGAGTCAGGATCTCTGCTTTTCATCATATATTTCTTCAAGTATCCCTCTAAGCCTTCATCTTTGTGCATGAGAACGACCAGCAGTATTTTCATGTCATTTTCTCAGCAAGAGCTCACCAAACTGCTGTGCACAGTAGATGCTCTGATCATGTATGGGTAGATCTAACCAAGCAGAATTTCCTAGCAAATCTATGTCTCTGTGGAGATACAGACACCTTAGGCTATCAACTCCTTGAGCTCTCTGCTCATTAACTTGTCACATCTGAACAAAGATGAAGGAGGACTAAGTACTGCTGATCTGCAGCTTCCAGAGCAGCAGTACCAAAGGGTCAGCAGCTTGGTTTTGTGGGGTGTATAACCAAGGACTCAGTGTCTCCTGCTTGATCTACTTGTTTGATTGCTAAAGTAAGCCCCCTGCCAGTCATGTCAGCATGC
The DNA here is from genome assembly GCA_013396675.1 of Eubucco bourcierii. Taxonomy (NCBI): domain Eukaryota; kingdom Metazoa; phylum Chordata; class Aves; order Piciformes; family Ramphastidae; genus Eubucco; species Eubucco bourcierii. The sequence goes on from VWZE01005843.1 coordinate 292,727, forward strand.
TTGTGCCACACATTGGACACACTCTACACCACAGGTTACCTGGTTCTTGCCTTCAAGCCCTTCAGCCTAAGTGTCACCCTGCCTCTACCAGCTGTCTTGGCTGCATTGTACAGTTCTCACCCAAGGTAGAACGTTTGCCAGCAATGTACTTTCCAGTACCTTTAAGCAGCATCTCCAGAAGTCATCTCTTGCTGAACACAAAGCTTACCAAACTCCATCATGCACTCTTCCCATCCCCAAGGAGGGCACAGACCTGAACAACACAGCCTAGAAACACCTCCCCAGTGTTTACAAATATGCAGGTATCCAGCACTGCCACAGACATGGTGGTGACTCCTGTCCTCGAGTCCACTCTTCTCCTGAGCAAAGTGGGCTCCCAAGGACTACTTTTTCCTCCATCACCTGACCTTTTTTTCCTTTTTAAACCTTTTTTTAACCTTTTTTTTAACCTTTTTTTCCCCCCTAACATATTTTTTTTTCTTCTTCTTTTTTTTTTTTTTTTCTTCCATTTTGCCTTGTTCTAGCATATTCTTTCCTCCCCTCCTTATCTCCATGCTGGGTTTCTCTACATCCTGTTTGTAACCTGCTACTAAGCAAGGTGCTGTCTGATATGTAGTAACTTGGGATTCATGTATTGGCTTGGCACACAGTTCTCTTAACAGCTATTTTTATGCCTCTTATCTGGATGTCTTGCCACTCTCATTCTGATCAGTCTTTTTTTGATGTCCTCCTGCTGAGAACTATTCATGTCCACCAATAACCTGGGCCCTTGCTTGCAGCTTCTCCTCCCAGTCACTCCAGCCCACAGAGGCCCTAGGCTGATCTCCTCCATCCCAAATCTCTCTTTCCTTCCTTTTCATAATATTTTCCCTTTTGAAATGTCAAATCCCCTCCCTTCCCCCAGTCCCATCTCATCTGCTGAGGAAATGCAGCTCTTCTGTCACCATTTCCATATAAAAGTGTACACAGTTTTTGTGACAAAGCTGTCATGGCAACTTGGAGTTTGTCAGGTTTTCACATTATACATAATCTGCAAAACTGCACATTATTAAATATGTTCTGATGCTTCCAATTACTTACAAATTATTCCATTGCCAGATCCCACTGCTATATTCAGTCAAAATTTGTCATCTGGAAGAAAACTTTCAGATTAAGTTGCCATTACTTCAGGGCATTGAGGAGGGAGGGTGCTCTTCTGTCATGCCTGGAGCAGACTTAGAGGAGATCAAAGTCTCTAATGCTTTTCTGGCTCAGCTGGTGGATGGACTTAAGAGGTGCAGTAGGATGGGCTGCTAGGGAACGTGATTACCTCTGCACATATCAACTGAGCCTTGCAAATGTGATGCAAGAGCTGTCACCATCCCTTTTCTAGCACATTCCACATTAGCACTCACATTTTGGTCAACTTGCATCAAATAAATGTATGGTAGATCTAGGCACCAGTTAGAGCCAGGAGAGGTTTAGGTTTGAGGTCAGGAAAAATTTCTTCACTGAAAGAGGGGTCAGGCATTGGAACAGGATGCCCAGGGAGGTGGTGGAGTCATTGCCCCCGCAGAGATTTAAAAGACATTTAGATGTAATGCTGAGAGGTACAATTTAGTGGGCTTGGCAGTGCTGGGTTAACGTTTAGACTCGGTGATCTTGGAGGTGTTTCCCAAACTTCATGGTTCTATGATTGCTTTGCAGTGCAGACACTTTCCAAGTGTAAGCAACATTCTCAGTGGTCCACTTCAGCCTTTTCTCCTCCATTCATAACACACTCTCTCCTCTCCCTTGTTACAGTTGAATTCAGATTTATTGATCCTTGCACACAAATGATCTCTTTCTATTGCATCTGCCAAGCACCTATGAGGTTTAGCCCAACATAGAAGGGCCTCCAGCTGTTTACAAATGTAAAAAGTTGCTAACAAAAAGAATTCAAGGCTCCAGCACTGTTTGGAAGAATAGCACCTTGTCTCCACTGAGGAGGCAAATGGAGACATTTCCCAGGAGGCAAGCCATACAGGATGGTCAATAGGAAAGCAGAGACTTACAGAATCATAGAATCACTCAGGTTGGAAAAGTCCTTCCAGATCAAGTCCAACCATTAACCCAGCACTGCCAGACCATCACTAAACCATGATGCACAGCACCACATCTACACAGCTTTTAATCCCCCCACAGACAGTGACTTCATCTACAATTTACCAGAACTAACCCTCCACCTAAAATACCTGCTGAAGTCAGCTTGAGGTTAGAATGGCACAGGGAAGGTGCCCTCTGAATTTCTTCCTGATGAGTGAGGACAGGTGGATGAACAGATGGAGGGACAGATGAAGAAAATGGTAGAAGTAGAAATAGACATGGAAGATAACAGGAAAACCAGGTATCAATAGGCTGGTTGAAGAGAATAAAGTGTTAGTGAAGTTTGAATCCTGTCTTCTTCCCTAAAAATTCACCTTCTTCTGAATTCTGCTACTTTGCTTTTCATCTTATGCCTGGTTTATAATGCACCTCAGGCTTTGCTCCTCTCATTCCACTCCCTGGATGATCCTGTCTGCTGCAACACCCACATTCTGTCCTGCTATTCTGCAAGCTCATCTTGCCTCTGAGTTCTATGCCTTTTCCTCCTTTCTCTGTACTCTTTTAATTCCCCAAAATTCTTAAAATTACCTTCTGTCTTCTTCCATTTCCTGAATACTTCACTGTCCTTCCCATCTATCTGGCTCATACTTTAGTTTCTTCAGGCTCCTTCTCCTCTTCCATACCCAGCCACAGAGTTTTCCTGCAGCTCCCATTCTTCTCTATTACCTAAGATCTCCAAGACCTGATCTCACCACCTTCCCTTCCAGCCTTTTTTGACATTATCAGAACCCAAATTCCACCCACAAATCTCATCTTGCTTCAGCTCACCGGGCCCTGTTTCCCTCAGCTCTCTTCAAGTCTTTTCCTGGTGCAAGGCCAGTCAGGACATTTAGTAGTTCACATTGAGAAACATCCACTTCATCAATCTCAAAACGATGTTGACAAAGGCTTCTCAAACGATAAGTCACTCACTGCTTCTCTGTCACTACTTTATCCCTACCTGCTCTAGGACAGCTCATTTAACAATCAAGCAGCCCTACTAAGGGATTTGCTCTACTAACACCATGGAGTAGTCAGTCAAAACCAACAGACAAAGAAGGTATTATGATGGTAATATCAGCTCAATACAGCATTTTGCAGCTCTTCTTTTTTCCCCTTTTGGCTTAGAAACCCCATATGTTCTAATAGCCTTGAATGCTCCCTGTGCTTTGTTTGTCTTGATTCATCTCAAAGCCCCTCTAGCTGAACTGTAAACTTTGTGCTTCAACAAACCACACTAAGTGGGGTTTACTAAAAGCCAATTCCGCTTAAACTTTCAGAAGGCTACAGCAGTTGTGAGGGATCTTGCACAAACTGAGTCAACAGACTCTGAATTTTATGATAGGATAAAGACAACAAGCCAAAGGCACCAGCAAAAGCAGGCAGTATGCCAATGTAAACCATGAAGGAGGTCTGGAGGACTTGGTGTCTGTATCCAAAACAAGGATTCGCAACTGAAAAAAACCTTCAACAATCTGGCCAAAATATCCTAACACAGTGGATTAAAACAGACCACTTCTGTGTGGTGCTCTAACAGCTCTGATACATTGTGTCTGTTCAACCAAGAGGTTTCACCCAGTTGTACTCTGCCTGGGTACAAATACAGGTTTCACCTGCTCAAAGTGAGGAGCAGAAGCTGGTGCCTGCAGCAGGTAACACCAGCAACTACTATGTCAACACTCAGGATGATGAATTTCCATACTGGTTGAAAGAGGAGCAGTAATTTCAGACTTCCACACTATGGTCTTGCTGGGCTGCAAGTAAAGCATTCTTTTCATGTGACAAGTGCAACAAATTGAATTTGCCAAACTCTGATGTCCTCGGTTTGCATGGAGCTTTGAGATGCTGTTTTTCTAGCAGCCAGGATCAAGACAAGCCACGACTGCTGGAGGATGCATCTTTCCTAAGTGCCTATCATGCTGCTCCTTATCTTCTATTGTCTCCCCAGCCAAGACCTCTTCCACTTTCCCTGAAGCTCTGATGATGTGGAGTGCCAATGCAGATAGAGCCAGCTTCCAGTTCGGAAAACAGAGCTCATTTTCAGATTATAGGATCATTCTGCTTGGAAAAGACCTTTAAGATCATCAAGTCCAACCACTAACCCAGCACTGTTCTCCTTTTTCCCACATGAGAAAGGATCATCCATTCTGCCTCTTCCTCCTCTCTCTGAAACCATTTTTTGAGAGTGTGTGTGCCAGAAAATAAGCTTTAAGCAAAAAAAGGTAAACAAATGAATCCTACCTGAACCTTCTTCCAAAACACAATGAACTGCTTCCTGCCAGGGAATGAAATCAATGGCAGACTTGTCTTTCAAGTAATACTGTCAATTGTAATTCTCCTGTTAGGTTTTTGTGTGTGTCGAGGGATTGGAGATTTTTTGGGGCTTGGGGGGTTTTGTTTGTTTGTTTCCTTGGAGAGGGTTGTTTGGGTTTTTGTTTTGTTTTGTTTTATTATAAGAAGAAATGAAGTGACCTTTGGATTTGGGAATGAATATAAGATAATTTTTTTATTCCTATTTTCAAACTCAACTTTTCCACAACAAAAACCCACCTCGGTGCCAGAGCCAACAGTGTTTGAAGTCAACAATATCTCTTTGGAGAAAATTGTATTTCAGTTGTTGTTGCACAGGAACTGGGACTTCATAGCTGTCATTGTTGCCCCCTTTTCTCTTCCCCATGTAAGTGATTCTTCAGCTTTTCTTGTTCTTTCACTCTCTCTTCTTAGGAACACTGTGCTCATAATGAGCACCCCCAAGCCCTAATGCAAGTCTCTTTACTGGGTCTTGCTTCATATGTGGGGACTCATCCCACACAAAATACTTAGAGATGAGGCTTCTGGTTTTAACCCAACACAAAAGCACAAGAATGAGGAACTACTGGCAAGGCAGCACCACTCCTACATCAAACACATTTCCTTACACAACATCTGGAAGGTATTGAGGAGCTACAGCCAGTCCCAGTCTACAGAGGAATGTTCTGCTTGAATTGGTTGTGGGAATTAACGAGGAAGGAATTATAAAATCTGTAGTTATTTCCTCAGAGCCCTGCCCACAGCTATATATAAATTAGATTGGGTTCAGAATTCATTCTGGAAAATCTTCACAAGGATGCTTATAGGGAATTTAGTAATTCAGGAAAATCAGAAAGTTGGAAAAGGTTTGCTACAAAACAGCTTTGCTGCACCTACAAAGAAAGGCAGCCTGGAGCCCTAGGGAACGTCTGTGCTACTCACCAGCGGTGGAATAGGAATTCGGAGCTGGTCCTTTGGCTCCTTTGAGGCAGTGCCTGGAACTGCAGATTGTAATCCAGCGGCGGATCAACGCGGCACAGGGTCCAATGTGAGCAAACCTGCCAGAGCCCAAAGTGACTGCAGACAGTTGCCATGGGCACAGAGCGTGGGGTAGCACAGGGAAAAGCTCAGGTTGCTCAGCAGTGTGCCCACCAACGGCGTCGGTTTACGGCAGAGGTAGGTCCCTGCAGCAGGCAGGCAGGATGCAGTGGTCCGAAAGCGGGGACTGTGCTTTCTCCTCAGCCTTCTTCCAGATGCCCCTCAAGGTCCGAGTCAAAGTCTCAGTCAAAGTCCCCTGGATAATATGTCCAGCCACCATATGTATATGCTGGGACGATTTGCTCTCCCCTGTTCAAGCCCACAGGGGTGGGGTAAGGAACCTCCTGCCTACTTCTTTCCACATTCCAAAGCCCTGGAGCCAGAGGTTGGGGGACAAAACAATTTCGCATCCCATTGAAACCTCCAGTGGGGCAGGGACTTGGGTGTGCCCTGCCACACTGTTCTCACAGATTTCAGAGCTGTTGCTTTCTGTGCTACATTTGCATCAGTTACAATCCTTCTCTACAAACCAAGCTGTATTTGCTTAAGTAAGAATAGTTAAGTGAGGAAGAAAACCAAAAGTAACCTAGAAAATCTCATATCTGATCATGTCTTCATCTCTTGGACTCAGTTTCCCAGGGTTAGAGGAAAGCAGTCTTGGTGTTGAGGGCACCAAGGAATCTAGGTAAGCTGCTGCCTTTCACTTCAGCACAGCTTTGACACAAGAAACGCTCTTTCACAAAGCCTGGCTTCAGACAAATGAGCCCAGGTGTTGCCTGGCCTGAGTTTGACTGACTGAAGAGAAAAATAGCTCTTCTTTAGCTCCTGAGTTCTCTTCTGGGTCCTGGGCCTTTGCAGGAAACCAGGTCTCTGGCAAGGATGGCCTCTGTTAGCCATGAGTGAAGCACACAGCTGGACACAATCCGCAGGATGCTTCTCTGGGCAGTGACAGGCCAGAAAGGAAGAATTGGGTAGATGGTATGAAAGGAAACAGAAGCCAAAGTGAAAGAAGTAGACTTAATCTTGGAGAAACATAGGAGCAGGAAACTCGATGCCACAGTCACTTTATCAAGTGGAAATATATTGTTAAGAAGAAACGTATCTTTAGTCCTAAAGACATAGGTCACACACACATTTAAGAGCAGGTAATGCCAATTCCCAAGAAAAGAAAAAGTGTCTTCCTGCACTCTGCTTTTGCTTGCGCTGGGTGACACAGGCACTGAAACCATGTTTGTGTCCCTTCCCTCTGCCAGACCCTAGCTTCCATCTCTCTTGTGACTATCATACTCAGAAAGAAGTTGTGATGCCCTTCCCTGCACCCTCTCCACCCTCAGGTCAACATCAAGAGGGTTCTCATACTTTTAACAACAAACACTCTTACAAAAAGCAGGCAAACTGCAGTTCCCAGGCTAGAAATTGTCCAAAACAAATTCTGCTCCATGATTAGGGTTGTCAAGCACTGGAATGGGCTGGCCATGGCAGCTTGAGGACATGGTGTAGTGACAGACTTGGTGGAGTGGGCCAAACGGTTGGACTTGATGATCTAGAAGGTCCTTTGTGGCCTGGATGATTCTGCGACATAGGCCTCTCTTCTCTCCTGCCCAACTCCTCAGCCTGCACAGCCAAGTTCTCATTACTTTTCTGCACTGCCTGCTGGGCAGCAGAGAACATTGCCTGCCCATGGCCTTCGAGCCCCTCTTGGAGAGCTGAGAGGCAGCTGGGGGCAGGGAGGGTCCTGCCACAGCCTGAGAGCAAAGCAGCAGCATTTGGCACGGCCTGGAAGCCGAGCGGCAGAGAAGGGCTCAGGGCTGGCAGCAGCTGCGGCAAGCGGCCAGCAGGGGCAGGCCAAGCTCCCTGGGCACCCTGCACACAGGCACTGCCTGAGGGCCAGCAGCCCAAAGGCTTCCTCTGCAGGACGCTGGGCAGAGGGGCGCTGGGCATGGGCGGCGCTGGGCATGGGCAGCTGTCACCCTGGTGCCACACGGCCCTCACCCTGATGTCACAGGGCCAGCGCCTGGCAACGGCAGGGATACGCCCCGGGACGGTATAAAAGGGAGCATTCTCCCGCCTCTGCTGACAGAGCCGGCCCAGGGACAGCAGCAGCAGCAGCAGCGGCGGC
>VWZE01005843.1:304382-333093 GCA_013396675.1 Eubucco bourcierii
AAAAAAAAAAAAAAAAAAGCCATTTGAATGCTGCAGGCTCCCAGGAGCAGGGCAGACAGCAGGAGGCAAGCAGGTTACTGGGAGGAATGGAAGGGGGATGAAGGAGAGCACAGCATATCCATCTCCAGGCACCTGCCTTCCCTAGCTCCAATTAAGCAGCTAATTTCCCCAGGCGCTCTCTACAGAAACAAGCATCTCCAGAGGGTGATTCACTGCAGGATGTTACACTGCTGCTCTACAGAGCTCACATGAGCCTGTTCTCCATTTCTTAGAGGCAGACTGCTCCCAACAGCAACTGCAGAGCGCACCTAGGGAGACGTGATGCTAATTTGGATGCCTATCGATGTGGGGTGTGAATCTCCCTTCCCTTTGCCCTCCCTCCCCAGCTACCCATTGTATTCATGTAAACAAGTGGCATCCACCCCATTATCACAGCTGAAGAGTCTGTCAAGAAACAGCACTCTTGTGTGCTGTCACAGAGCAGTCAGATACATACAGCAGATTCTAATTCCATTCTGATCCCAGGCAGACTTTTTGCATTTTGCCACCAACCCACTTCTTCCCCCTCACACAGCATCAGCTGTGCCCAGACAATGTCTACCATGTTGGTAAAGACCCTGTGAGTGCTCAGGAAGGTGTCCATTTGGGTGGACAAATGCATGATTTGCCTCCATAATTCTGCCAACCCACATGGACTTCAATTTGCTGAAGGCAATAGCAGAGTTTTCACTGACTTTAACAGTCAGATCTAAACATTTTTCATTTGCAGAATTCATTCATATATCAAGCTGGAGGTACTCTTAAAATCTGATTGATTTGGGAAAAAAAAAAAAAAAAGAGTCTTTCCTTCCCTGTTACCAAATAACTGAACTGTATCCAATTGTGAATGAACATGACTTACCCAAAAGAAGACTTTTTTTCCATCCCTAGGGACTGGCTGTAATTACATACACATTCACAACATGTAAGCTCCCTTAGTAAAGAAGTGTTCAAGTGGCAATGTGGAAAAGAAATTATAGTTCAGTGTCTGAAAGAACTGCAGAGACTGGAAGTTTGCTGCTGTATTTAATACAGCACCAACAGATGCTGTAATTAGAAAGCAAAAGGCAAACAGAGGAGCTGTTAATACTTTTGTGGACTGTTTAGGTTTGTCCTAAGACTAAAATGCTTCCTCAGGGAAATCATAATGTCTTCAGACATGACCTTGGGGCTCCTGCAAGATGCTAAAGAGCCATCCTCACAGGTGTCATATGCCATAACTGCATGGCTATAATTGCCAACTGCTCCATTTTCTACAGTTCTATTCTAATTTTATCACTATTCCTAGTGAATTTCACTGTTTCCAGGAGTGGGTTTGTTGTTTTTTTTTTTCTTAGAGGCAGGATGTTTGTTCTTTTTAGCAGTGATCCATTCACATGCTGAATTAGATATAGAACACAAATGAAAAGCAGCAATATGCTGCTTCCAGTGCAAAAAAGAAAATAAAACAAAAAGAGAGAGAGAGAGAAAAACATGTAGATCCAGGAGAAAGCAGGCAGGTGATGCATTAGTTCGATGTACTGTTCTAATCTCTGCTGGAAAAAGATTTCTGTGTTGGCACAGGGCACCAGAGAAATTAAGTGAGTGAACTCAACATGGCATCTATCAGGAGAAAAGATATTTCATCTGCTCTGGTTCAGTATCAATATAGACTCTATCTAATGGTAGATGAACCCACCTGGATGTATTCCTGTGCAACCTGATCTAGGTGACCCTGTCTTAGCAGGTGAACTGGACTAGATTCCCAAAGGGTCCTTCCAATCCCCACCATTCTGTGATTTCCAGTGGGGAGGGGGAACAAAACAACAAAACACAACCAAAAGAGAACCTCAAACCAAAACCCCAACCCAAATCAACAACAACAAAGCCAAAATAAACAACAAGCCCCCAAACCCAAACGATCCCACCCCTTCAGAACAAACAGAAAACCCTCAGACCAGACAAAAAAAACCCCAAAACCAAACCAACCAACCAACCATCAACTCTAAAAAGGCACAAAAAGTAATTAGCACAATCACACAGAACAAATCAGGGCATCTGGAGAAAAAGGTGAGGCCTGTGGTGGCACAAGTTCTGCAGATCCAAGCAGAGAGGTGGAAAAGTCACTTAGAATTTCATTTTAGCCAATACTGCTTTCTGGATGACAATGCTACTGAGACACATCTCATTTTCAAACATATCTAGAGGGGTGAAAAAAAAAACCCAACCCTCAGGAGGGAAAATTATATCTAGTATTTGCAGTCCTCCAGGATCTACAATGTGGGACACTTCCAAGTGAATCACAGGAGAGCTTGTTGCTGCCAGGTTCCCACCTGCCTGGAAGGATGGCAATGCATCTGAGCAGGGTAGTGTTGCTTTGTTCTGGTGCAAACCAGAAGGCACAGGGTATATAGCTCAGGCTCTCCAGCCTACTCAGAGAGTCTAGAATCACTAGTGGTCAGAAAGAAGGTAACAAAACAGAAATCAGCAGCTGCTTGATGGCAGCAGTGTGCTCTAGCCCTACAGCCTTCTTGCCTGCCATGCTCCTCCATCCCTAAAAGCAGTCTCAGGAACAGATTTTCTCTGGCTGTTCACAGTGCTGTTGGATCACCTCAGCAAGGTCAAGACACCGCAAAATTCGCCATTTCTCAGCAGCCAGCTCTTCCTTGGATACCTGGCCCAGCAGTTTTTTGGCAAAGAGGTTCTGGTCCTGCATGAAAAGTCCCACGGCAGACCTCGGGGCTTGAGGGAAGTTCTCCAGGCAACCACTTGTGAAACAGAAGTTGATCTTCTTTTCACGTCTCATCCCTGGTCCTCTTTCTTCAATCCAAGTCAGAGGTCTAGTGTGGAGAAGCAGAGAAAATGAAGAGCATGTATTAAGAAATAGAATCAAGAGCTACAGTTGCTGCCTTTTCTCAGCATTTTCAGAAAAATGCCCTAACAAATGCTCAGTTTTAAAATCTCAGCCACTGCACATTCAGGTAATGTGTTCTGACCAGTACACCTTGTTGTTAAGAGTTGAACACCAGGTTATAATCTTAAATCTGCCCTTGTTTCATGCCATAACCTCCAGCACATCATCTAAGTTCTCTCCAGTTTTGTTTTCTCTCTGTTCAAAGCAAAGTCTTCAGTGTTTAATCATCTCACAGGGGAGAGGGAAGTTTAACCCACTTGTGGGCTTGGATGAAGAAAGCAGTTAAACATCCCGAGATTTTCTGCGTGACTCCACCACAAGGCACTCAGTGCCCAGTCAGATTTAGGTCACTCAGATCAGTCATGATGACCCAGATGCTACTGTGCAAGATGAACACCACCCCTTAAGGATGACCAAGTTCAGACATGCAAACACTAGCACCCCTGCTCAATGAACTTCTCATTCCTTTCTCAGCGCACCGAGTGGAGATTGCACCAGAAGATGCCAATTTTGCTTGTTTCAGTTATGCAGACTCTCGAGCAAGTCTCTCTTAATCAGATCAAAGTCCTGTCTTATGCCATCATGAAAGCCACAATCTCAAGGTCAAGCACCAGTGCTGTTGGCTATTGACTGGCATAGCACCAGGTCTTTTTACAGTTGGTTGAGGAAAGATGGGCCAAGAGATGTGCCACATCACTCAGGAGTCTTAATAGACTCCCTGGCCCAACACTGCAAATGCCTGCAGAGGCCTTGAGCGGTCCTCAACACCAGCCATAGCCAACATTCCTGCTCTTTTGTCAGCTGCCTATATTGTGCCATTACCTTTCTGCATCTCATTCATCAGCATTGCCTGTGTTTAGGGGATGCACATTATTTTTCTCACTTGGTTATTGATGGCCCTTCCTCATTCCTTTATGGCCTACTTTAGTCTGCCACTCACAAATTATGAGGCCATCAATAGCACAGAAGAATAAATTCTGTCTCCAAGTACTGCCCATTAAATCTTCAATATCATTAGGTGTGGAAAGAAAGTCCTTGTCAGTCTACCCTGAACACATTCTTCAGAGCACTCAGCTTAATGATTCTGCACCTCTCACCTTTTATGCTTTAGGAACCATTTTCAATATTCATGTTATTGTATCAATTGTTCTTTGCTCATCTGTACTACCACGTACACCCCCTACTATTTAAGCATGGCCAGCTGAACCTGACTGAACAGACTAAAACAACTGGAGAGAAACCAGGAAAAAAAAGAGAAAAAAAAGAAAGGAGCCAAATCACAGCCTGCAAAAATGCAATGAAAAAAATCCACAGAGGACTACTAAATGCAAAGACACCAGGCATTTCAGGCAGACCCAAGATACACGTTGCTGCAGGCTAAAACAGTGCTTGAGGTGTTCTCATCCTCTTTCCCTGAGGTGTTGGCTGTTGACCTGGGTAAGAAGCAGGCTGTTGAGCAAGCTGAGTTTTGCTCTGACTTGACAGAGCTGTTTTTATGTTGTTCAGGCCAATGTTATTCAAAACTGCTCTGTTTCGGGTAGGCAGGTATGAAGAAACCACTGGGCAGGCACAGACAAAGGCCTCCACCACATAAGAGAGAGAAGCCCATAATATGGTCCAAAATAGGGTCACCTGCCTGGGGTGATCCAGAGCAGATGTGCACCAATGACCAGGCTCAAGTGTGTGTAGTCTTTTCTTCTAGCTTGGGGAAGCCACTGAACCAGAAGTACAATCATGTAGACTGGGCAGAATTTAATCAAAGTGATTAAAATGCCTGATTTAGATCTGTGAGCAGGAAAATGTTGGTTCTACCAATAGATTTATCATCTTCTGTAATTGGACTTTGTGTTAACTTCCCAAAGAGAAGTTTAACCAAACACTAATGAACCACTTTTACAGTGATTTTTTACAAAGCGTCCACTATCTGCAGCGAAGACTTTTTAAGGTCACTTTGTCTTTCCAGATTTGAGGCTGGTAGAGCTCTCTCCTAGCTACATTTTATCCAGAGATTGGAAGAACCTTTCTGCTATTCCAATTCCCTGTTTCTTCAAATAATGAGTGGCCTGAATCAGACTGTCCTAGTTAAACCAAACCTGAAGCAAACACTCTTTGTACCTGCAGAATAATTCAGCTGGTTTCATGCTGGGTCCACTCAGCTTAATATCCTCTGCAGTAGCTTCTGCAGGAAGCATGTATTACATGGCTTTTTTTAATGAATGGTCAACTTGAAGCTTTGTTCCTTGGACTTTGTAAGCTCAGACCTCCATATAAACACCATTTCTAACATTTATTGCCAGAATATACATTCAGAAAAATGTTTTCAATTTCTTTCAAACACCTTCCTTTTCCAGCTTTGAAAATACTTTTGTATATTGGTATATACCAATACTTTTATATTTACCATGCAATCAAAAAAGGGCTTCCTTACCTCAGATGGGAGTTAGACAATTAGACTCTACCCTAGTTAACACCAGAAAAGATGCTGCCTAAATCATTATCTCTCCAGCTCACATTAAAAATTCATTTTTGACATTTACTGAATCCAAGCTCAGTAACCCTGGGACAGGAAATGGCAGCCCCAAAGCAGCCGTGCTGTAGGGGGTTGGCTTTTCCTGGATTGCTCACTGTTTTATCACAGAGAAGCTGTCAGCTCAACTGTCTTGGAAACACAACAGAGGCAGAGGTCATCTCTCAGCTGCGTGTCAGGCGTTAGCACACACCTCCAAAATCCACCCGGGGACAGATGAGCAGCCAGTGCAGGCTGTGAGCACAGCCAGACTACAGCCTTTGCACAAATCTCCACATAACAAGCAGAACACAGGCTAGTGTCATCGTGCCTTTCAAACAAACGGGATGGAATGACTTTGAGGAAAGGAGCAAAGGAGCAGACCTTTCCTATCCTTCAGTAAAGCAAAGGCTGGGCAAAGCAGAGCTGTAACAGCACCAGCATGGCTGCTGGGCCACAACTTCCCTTGGCACAGAGTGGGCCAAGTTCTCTGTTGCTGTAACTCCACTGACGTCAATGGGGGAAGGTCAGCAGGAAACATGGTCCTGCCACCCAAGAGAAGACAGGAACGCTATGTAACTTTCCAGGCTGCATAAATTATCCCTCAGACATAAAGCTGACTGTCCCTTGGGTCATTAAAAAGCTCGTGGTGACAAAATACTTACTGACCCATACGAAAAAGAAAGCAGAAAAGCAGGTACCTGGTAATGGTAAAGAGGATGAAAAAACCCAGTTCTGCTCAGAGCAAATACCACACATAGCGGCTAAGAGCTACCTAGGAGACAGGAGATCCAGGAAACGTTTAAGCCACCCACTAGTTCCACCTGCTGGAATTAGCTCAAAATCTCACTCTAGGTCTTTACAGCTGCTCGTGTTACTTGCAAACTGCTAAGAGGGCAAACAGAGCTTGTGTATAGAGAGTCCTGTCCTCTGACAACTGCATTTTAGAAGGAATTGGAAACGACGTTTTATTTAAAGAGAGAGGAAGAGTGCTGAAACGAGATGCTAATCTCACAATAAACTGCGGTGAGCTTTGTAGGACTTGCTGATAAATTGCTTAACTAGACCCAAAGTGAAACAGATCAAATGAGCCTTGATTAATCACTCCCCAAACAGCAAAGTCCTTTAGGTTATTACTTGAACTAAACACATCTTTTGTTGTTGGAGTTTTTCCTGTTTTAAGCATTCCAGCAATGTAAGTGCAGCAGAAAGAGGGTAATTTATTAAAGACAGACTGCAATATTTTCCTATGGGGTCTTATTTTCCCCTGCTCTCCCTTAGTCTTCTCATCTGTCTCTTGTCATATGCCTAGGAGGGGAGTCATCCATCTCAAAGGTAGAGCATGCTATATGGAAAAACAAGAAAAGAGGAGGGAAGAGAATGGAACGAATTGTTCCACCACCTCCTAGGAAACACAGAGAGCTTGGGTAATGTCTATGCACTTTTTCATGGCAGGCGATTCTCAAGCTGCATCTCTAGCATGCACTAAACTGTCATCATAATTAACTTGGACCTGTCTGAAAGGACATGACCTGCATGCAGACAGCACAGAATGACCAAACTAGAGAGTTCCCAGCAAAGCACACCACCAGACTTTGGATCAGTCTGAGCACTCAGTCTATGGTAAGAAACACTGGTGACTATGGTCATGTATCAAAATATACTATTTTACAGTAAGGCCATAAACCCCCCAAACTATGTGGCAGCAAGCCTAGTGTTATCACATAATAAAAAGGAGCTCAAATTCTTTATAAAATGTATCATCAAGAGAGTTTTCTGCAAGGAAGTCATAATGCAATAGTTAGGAATACCGAGAAAGTACTGGCTACTGGATTCTCACTCATTCTGACACAAGCATGCAACACAAGTGGAAAAAAAAACGTGAGAAATGGGAAGCAGATTGTTGTTCTGCTCAGGAAAACTCATGGGAACTTCAGGATTGTGGATCAGGCATCAGTCAAGCACAAACTTTCAGTAGTTTAAGATGCTTCTGCTCAAAATTTGTCATGTTCTCTGAGCCTCCAGCAAGTACCCCAGGCAAGCACAAGCATTACAGGGCTAGAAGTTAAGTATTACACCTTCTCAAACAGATATTTTCAGCCTCTAAACAAAGGTTAGCTTTCAACATAGAGTTAGAATTTCTGATGCTAAACAAAAAATGTTCTGCCTCTGAACAATTTTTCAGAGTGCAAGAGAAGGGCTTTTCAGTCCTGGGCACGGTACAAATGTGTTATGGGCTCATTCCTGCATTCAGGCATCAGTAAAAAGCTTAAAAATCTTCTTGTGCTCTTCAGCAGACATTGTTTGGTGGTGGCTTTTTTTACCACAGTGACTACAGGAAGGGCTTTCAGGTCTGTTTCTCTTGCATATTTTCGTGCCAGCATCCATCCATTTTGTTTCCCAAGAGGAAGGGAGGATGTAGAGCTCCTGCAAATGATACCTGAGGAGCCTGGCTCACCTGCTGCCATGGCCATTACTCACTTCTTGTTTGCTGTCTCAAAGTGAACAGTCATTCTGGAATAATTCTTATCCTTCTGCTTTTCTCTGGTGGCAGAGGTAACAGTGAGGTCTCCAAAGAGGTCAACCAGCCAGGTCAGTCGTGCTATTCCACTGAAAGCTGGGAATCCTGCTTTGTTTTCATCAAGGACGCTACCTGGTGCAACAGCAACAGAAAGACTTGAGAAAGGGGAAAGGGCATAATGCCCTCTGTGTACAAATGGCTAAAGAGACTGCAGTGCTGCAGGATTACAGAGCAGATTGCAGAGAGACCACAAGTGGAGAGATGGAGCAGGAAAGTAAACAAGTATGGTCAACCTGTAAAAGAGAAGGCTGCACAAATCGTGCCAGGACATGCTGCAGGCAGGAAGGTGTATGTGGATTCAACAATGGATTAAAGCAGGGAGAAAACATCTCAAAAATCTCACCCAGCTCTTCTGGGGCCAAACACCAATACACAAGACTAAAGCTCCCTACTAGAAATTGAGGCCCTTCACCAGAGCTCATCCTCCTCCCTGAGACTAATATGAATAAGATAGTGGTTACTATCACCAAAGT
Source organism: Eubucco bourcierii (assembly GCA_013396675.1). Classification (NCBI taxonomy): domain Eukaryota; kingdom Metazoa; phylum Chordata; class Aves; order Piciformes; family Ramphastidae; genus Eubucco; species Eubucco bourcierii. Next base: position 312,875 of record VWZE01005843.1, read on the forward strand.
ACAGAGGGAATGAAGAACTCTCTCCTCCAAATACCAAGGCACAGTCTTGTGCCCTTCACCAGATGGCACAAAGAGATTAGCAAAGCACCAGCTGCAGAAAACAACAGTTAGGGCAAAGCTGCTCTCCAGACGCTTGTGCAACTTCACAGAAATACCCAGAACTGATACCTGTGTCTCCAGTCACTTTACAGACAGACTCTTGTCTGAAAGGACAGCCAGAAAGGACTGGTGTCCCCATGGAGCAGACAGACAAAGCCAGATGGACCTCAGTTTCTTCATAGCTACTAACCTGTGAAATGCAATGTTCCCTTCACCAGGTCTTTCCCAGCAACTTCTTTTTTCAGTTGCTTGTACTCCTCAGTCAGAAGCTCAATGTGCTCCACATGGAGTATTTTATCTGCCATTAAAAACAAACACAAACAACAAACAACTAAAAAACCCTCACACCAATTACCAGGAGAGATTAAGTAAGGGCTTATCTGTGTGCATCAGAGACATAACTAAGCAGTAAAGGCCACCAGTGGGAACTCACTTAGAAAACTTCTCACAGGCTGGCACAAAATGATGTCAAGAAGAAAAACAAACATAGGCCCTGTGCTGAGGCATCAATCTGGGTTAAGGATCTTCAGAAGACAACAAATATAGAGACCAGAGGAACAGTAGCCACTATGTTTAATAGAAACTCTGTCATGAAACCCAATAGGCAGCCAAGGCTGAAACATGAATCTTCAAAGTAAAAGACGGATTAACTCTTGGCCTCTTTCCCCTCACATTTCCCTGTTCTGCATTTTGCCTCCCAGAGCAGCAGGAAAGAAATATGAAGGGGAAAAAATGGCATAATGCTCAGACCCAGATTGCAGCAATACGTTAAAGAGCAGCTCCCTCCATTGCAATTAATTGGGCTCAGCTGGTATGGAGGCTCTCCAATGCACATTGAATGCAGCCCTCAAATCAATATGTGTTTTACTGGAAGGCTACCAGGAGAGTCAATCTAGGCTGCTGACAGTAACTGCTGCTGCTTCAGGAGAAGAGGTATAAATCCTGCTCAGCAGGAAGCCATTTGGCGAGCAACAAGGCAGTAAGTGGTGTTGGTACAGGGAAAGGGCAAAGCAGAAATTCCACACCTCTGGCCGTTTAGGGCAAGAGTGACAAAGGATATTTGAAGAAGTACTGTTACAGGTAGTGCAGCTTGCCCAAATGGTTTGTGCTGTGGTCCTGCCTGGCACTGTTCTTTTCCTTGCAGCCCCACACATCCCTATGGACCTCAGCTGCAGGGTTGGGACCACATGCTTTCCAGAACTAAAGAGACTGTGCTTATGTCAGGCTGTCTTTCAAACAGGCCTGGCAGTAGCTCGAGCAGCTGTGTGTGACCAGCACTTCGCAAACACCAGAAGACAGGGGAGCTGTTTCCAGTTCCATTTTCAGAGAGAAAGGACAAGAAAATGCAATGGCTACACTCATTCAGTGCTTTACTATCACTGCAGCAGAAGTTTCCTCCTCTAACTGAATTCTCATATCACAAGCAGAGACCAATACTTTCTTGAGGGCAAATGTACCTGTACCTCACTCTTAGCATCGACATTTGTGTCAGTTCATTCCCCCATTGGTACATACACAAATCCCACACTGGCACATCTCTGAGACAAGCAAACTGCCTCGTATGCCACCATTAATAGCAGCCTGGAGCACTGCCTTTGAGTTTGTTGCTTTTGGTAGTACCCAACAGGTGGTACTGTTTACACCCTTGAGAACCAAAGTGTTACCTTTCTGCTCAGCCATCTCCCAGAGCTCATGGGCTGCTTTAGCTGACAAAGCCATGGGGTACTCAACAAGGACATGTTTCCCAGCTTCTAAAAACATTCTGAAAGGGATACAAGATCATGGTAACCATCTCTCACCACTGTGCAAGCTGTTTCCTATTCCCACAGCCAGCCCCACACAGAGAAATGCACAATGTGAAGTAACAGAAATAAATAGCCAGTTTCCTAGCAAGGATAGTGTGGTGGCTACATGACACATTTAAACACCAGAAGAGGTGGGCTTTAATTCTCCATCTCCCACAGAACTGCCCCACTCTCCTACAGCAGGTCACTGAAATGGTGCAACATTGGCCACAGCAATGTCTAAGCTCCAGACACTTGGGTGGTTGGAGTGGAGCACCACAGTGTTCTTCCTCTATATAATCTGTGAGGGAAGGCTTTGAATCCTGTTTTAAGTTGCTTGTCCATCAAATGTAGGCCTAGGGGTATGTGATTGGAATTACTTCAGAAGCTAATGCATCTTAAATCCTACTCTCTCCTAGGGTTTATTTGGCACCCTAGGGAACTCACTATCATTTACTTCAGGATACTGGTCTGCCAGCCTCTCTTGCAACAGCTTCATACAGCTCCTCTATGCTTCCATATTGCAGGGCAAAGGGTGAGAAAAGGGAAAAAACCTAACCAAACAAACAATAACAAACCACCTCAAAATACCTGATGGTTTCTTCATGACTTCTGTTCTCTGTGCTGATGAATGCTGCATGGATCTCTTTGCTTCTTAAGGCTTCTTCCAGGCTAATCTGCTTGGCCTCATTAACATTCCCAAAACTTCTCCTGCACATTCAGGATAAATACAACCAGAGCATAACTGTCACAGCTCATTCTCACCAACTGCATGTTGTGCAGTAGCACTCAGACTGTTCCCATGGGCCACTGTCTCACTGAGCTCAACCAGGGAGGAACAAGGGCAGCTTGTCACTCAGGAAGGGCATAAGCACTCAGAGAAAAGAGTCAAACCGTGTGTAGGTGGTAGTACTGGCACAGAAACTTTCCTGCTGTGGGAATGTAATGTGCTCTTTGATTTTGGCTTTTTTGGTTTGGTTTTTCTGAGTTTAGATGTTTCAGTTTTTAATAGGCAAGAGACATTTAGAAAAAACGACTTGAAGGAGGAGAGTGCTCCTGTGGCAGAACTTCTCCCCACCATGCTGGCCACAGAAGCACTAGAGCTGCCAGGACCACATGCAAATACAAGTATGACAAGCAGGAGAGGGACAAAGCAGATGCTTGGCTATGATGGCTCACACCTTGCAACACACACACACACACCACATGTCACACCATGTCAGTGCTAAGGGGAAGACTTCTTTGACCACTGCCCTAAGCACATCACCTGAAACACACACTCATTTCCCCAACACTGGACACTTTTAAGCCTCTGGCATGCTGGGCTATCTTGTCTATCTTGTGCTTTTGACAAGAAAGGTTGGACCAGATGATCCTTGAGTATTTTAGGATTTTATGATTCAGGCCCTGCAACAGCCCTTTGCATTAGCAGAGACTGGAGCAGACACCTTGGTAGGTGGCAGTGGGCACAAAGCTAGGCCACAAAAGGACTTGAAAGCAAAGACAGGTAATGTTTGCATGTGATTGGAATGCAAAAAGCAAGCCAAGACATCCAAGCAAGATGCCTGCAAATCCTGCATCTTGACAGCACCGTTACTCCGCAGGAGTGGAAATCCTATCTTCAGTGTCATCCAAAGTAAGCTGCAGCACTAGCAAAGGCATCAGAGATCCAAGAGTTTATTTCTCAAGGAGATTAACTGGATGACCTAATGGATCCTTTCAGTCTCAAACGACCCTGACTGCATGATTTAAATATAGCTGGAAAAATGTATTTGCAGCCTGAGATTCACACAGGTACTGCCTAACTATTTAGAACTTCCATGCTCTGCTGTTATCGGACCAATGGTCTAGCAGGAACGATCAGAGGGAGGTTAATACCACAAAGGAGGGCCACAAAGATGATCAGAGGGCTGGAGCAGCTCTCCTATGAGGACAGGCTGAGGGAGTTGGGGCTCTTCAGCCTGGAGAAGAGAAGGCTTCGAGGGGACCTGATAGTAGCCTTCCAGTACCTGAAGGGGGCCTACAGGAAGGCTGGGGAAGGATTATTTACAAGGTCCTGCAATGACAGGACAAGGGGCAATGGGCTTAAACTGGCAGAGGGGAGATTTAGACTAGATATTAGGAGGAAGTTCTTTACAGTAAGGGTGGTGAGGCACTGGAACAGGTTGCCCAGGGAGGTTGTGGATGCTCCCTCCCTGGAGGTGTTCAAGGCCAGATTGGATGAGGCCTTGAGTAACGTGTACTAGTGGGAGGTGTCCCTGCCTATGGCAGGGGGTTGGAACTAGATGATCCTTGAGGTCCCTTCCAACCTTACCATTCTATGATTCTATGAATACACTGATTTTCCAAGAGTTCCAAGCTAATGAGAAAACCTATTGCTCTCCAAGAAGCAACATTATTGCATGTTCTCAATTACAGGACCTTCTTTAAAGACATCTACCGTTTCAGTATCTGTTTTCAAAATGACAATTAGGATTTGATGATGAAGTTGCAGCATTAGCAGCTTCACATTTGTTTTTGAAAAACAAAACAAAACCCCAACTTAAAAAAACCCCCAAACCCTAAAACTCATTTTAAAACCATTTTTACAAATGTCATGCAGAAATTGGTTTATTAGTGTAACTATTCTCTGGATTGTCCTAAGCCTACAGGAAATTCCAGTCAGACAGAGTTTTTGGTGGGTTGTTTTTTTTTTTAAATCACACAGTTGCTACTGCAAGAATGTCTCTCAGCTTCTCCTCCAGTCATTTCTGCAAGATATCTCACCTATTTGTTGCCTCTTGCAAAGCTTTCTGTGCTCATTTTCTAGCTGCCACTCAGAATGACTGGCATATTTGCACAAACCTCCTCTTTTCAGACAGCTTTAATTATAAAAGAAATACAAATCTTGGGATATTCATCCTCCGCCCCCCTCAAATAATAGTTCTCCACATGGCAAGGCACGTGCAAGGGAACAAAGAAACATTTCCAGGTACATACTAAACATGCCAAGATGAAATTCCTAACCTGGAGACAAATCCAAAGAGTTTCAGGTGCTCAGAAGGGCTGGAAGGCATTGGATTCATCAAGTCTCGGATTCGTGCTAAGCCAGCAATTCCAACTCCAACCACCACTGTCCCAAACATTTCGTTAATCTGAATAAAGAGGAGAAAAAAAAAAGAACTTTTTTTTTTTTTTTCTTAGCAGGGAGAAGAACAGCTGGGAAGGGAAGTGGGAGGATGGATTGCCCTGCTTTCATACAGTCAAACCTTATTCAGATGTCAGCAAGTAGCTAAGAGAGATGTGATGCTATCGGCTACCCCAGCTCGCTTGCATCCCACGGAAATGTGGTCAAGTGATTCAGTCCGTCACACAACTGGTCTTGAGAGTTGTATTTAGCAGCTATTATATCACAGCTGTGGCAGAAAGTTCTTCCTTTCTGTGAATAGCAGGCAGACTTCAAAAGTGAGACATCCTGCTATTTATGTCGCTGCTTCCATGCTGGAAAGGAGCCAAAAGGTTCCGCAAACCCGGCAGGGCTTTATATAAACCCTGCTGACTTCCGGAGCATCTGCGGCACCGCCTGCCCCGTGCTGCCTCACAGACACTCACAGCAGCCTAGCTGGAATGCCTCAGGGCAGGAAGCAAAGAATATCTTCCCTCATACAACTAGTGGCATGTTCTCCCATGTCAAGATGGAACCAGCCGTTTGGTAATTTGGTCAAGATGTTTGCTGGACATTTGGGTGCACAAAGACACACAGGCATGTCCTCAAGATTTACATCTCCCCAAGGCATGTTCCTGACACAAATGCATCATACAGATGTTGAGCCAGGTATTGATTTCACCAGCCAGCTGCTGGACTGGTAATAAATTCTTCTATTGCTTTTACATTTGTGAAGTGTTGGGCAACTGGTGTAACTCTGAGGAACAGCAACACTTTTTGTAGTATTTTTAAGATTTACAAGGGAAAATGGTCTAAACCCAAGCCAAGTCAGTCCTCCTGCAGTTTTTGTTCCTTCCATCCTACCACAGCATCCTTTCAAACTGTTTCTTCTATTTCAGTGTTCTCCTTCCCACTGGTGCTGATGCCTTCACCCAGGTGAACTCTTTTGATTGTTTCCACTATCTGGCTGCAGCCATCCAAATCCTCCTGAGGCTTACATGGATAAAAGGACAGCCCCACTGCCTTCACTCCTCCTGGTCCCTCTTGCCTGAGTGAGTTACATTGTAGCAGCACAGACATAATGAACAGTGCGAGAGGTTGAGAACTGCTAAAAAATGACATCAACTGGCATTAAAAAAAGAAAAATTAAAAAAAATTAAAAGATTAAAAAAGAAAAACAAAGCCCCTCTGCAGTCACATGTCCTGTCTGGATTTTGTTTGCCTATAAGCTCCTGCCCACAGATATATTCCTTTCAGCACTGAACTCTGCTTGCTTTGTACAGAGTACAAGGGTAAAACACACAGCTGCATGCTTTACATAAAAGAAGAAATGAGTGGTGTTGGAAGAGGGCTCTGGGGGATTACAGTGACATCACTACCAAATATCTCAAGTATTATGTTAAGACACCACTCACCAGGGAAAAGAGATGACAGAGGAGGTGGGTAAAGGAGGGCAACATAACCACACAACCCATTTTCAGTTTCACCACAGGCAAAGTCCTGGTCTGGCCTTTCAGTTACACTTGCTTTTCTCTACAGCTAAACAGAAAAGAGACTGAGACCTGTAGAATGATCTCATCTGGAAGGAAGCCCTGGAGATCACCCAATCCAAATCCCATTTGGTCACACCAGGGCCACACCGAGTTATGACTGTTCCCATGGATGGGAATCCAGCAACCTGCCAGGGTGCATACAGCAGCATTTGGCCACTATAACAGCAAGAACTTAGTGTTTACTCAGAGCTTCCTGCACAGTCTTTTGCCATTTCTCTGAGCATCTCCCAAAATTGTGTGGCTCCAGCTCTCTACATCCTCCCATCAGAAAGCTTCAGACAACAGCAGTAACTCCCTTCAGCATTTTCTGGAGGCTGGACAAGTGCAGATCCCCAAATCTCTCTTCCATTCATTGTGTGCTCCAGCCCCATGAACTGGCTCCCCACTAGACTCTTCCCTGTATTTAACTTATTTCTTGTACCAGGGTACACAAGACTGGACACAGCATTGCAGATGTAGCCAGGTCCTGCTGGTTACACTCTGCTAAAGCAGTCCAGCAGACATTTGGCCTTTGCCAGAAGAGCTTGCTGTGGCTTCAGGTGCAACTTGTCCATCTGCTTCTGCAGGTACTTTCTGACTTTCCAGCCCAGCAGTTCCCAACCTGTCCTGGTGCATAGGATTATTCTGCCCTGGACAAGGGACTCTACACTTGCCTTTGCTGAACTGCACCATGTGCCTGCTGGCCATTTCTCCAGGTTGCCCAGGTCTCTTTGTTGCATTGAGCACCCCCCACAGTTAGGTTATGTTCACAGACTTGCCAAAGCTGCACTCCATCTTGGTGGTTAATAAGGGCATCTAACAGCACTGAGGATGAGCACAATACTTGCCCCTTTTCCAGCGTACCTGGAAGCTCCCCTGCCTGCCACTAGCTTTGCAGTGAGGTCAGTCAAGTCCCTCGGCACTTTTGGATGTACCTTGTCTAGTGCCAGGGGTTGCCACACATCCAATAAGCTCAAGAGCTGCATTACAGAATTATTTTGGTTGAAAAAGACCTCTAAGTTCATCAAGCCCAAGCACTAACCTAACACCACCATGGCTACTGTATTCTTCCATAGAGAGGAATGCTACATTCCCACAGACTGTTAGCAGACTTGGAAACCAGGGAGGTCTGGGGACAGATCTTCATAAAAAAAAGCCACAATTAAAAAAAGTTCCTTCTACTTCCTCCACCTTGGCTCCACTCAGTGTCAGGCTCACATTTGCTCTGCCTTCTTTTTGTTTTCTCTGTACCCAGCTCATTTCAGCTTCAGCTGGGCTTTACCTTTCCCAGCACTGTTCCTGCCACCCTGGTCACTGTCTGTATGTCCCTCCTGGACAGTCCCTCCCAGCCTGTGCACTCCCTTTTCACGTTTCAGCTCCGTCAGGAGGACCCTGTCGATCCACGCTGGCTTTCTGCCACACTTGGCTCTGCTTGCAGCACAGTGAAGTATGGCATCTGTGCTCTTGTGGATGTCACTCCTGTAAGACCAACCTCAGCCCTTCGGCCCCCCAGGGCAGTCTTCCTTAGGACCTTGCCAAGCAGAGCCATCAAAAAGAAAAAAAAACACCTTCTCTTCTGAAGTGTAGGGTTGCAATTCTTGAAAATTTAGACTTAGAGCCAGGTCAGCAAAGGTTTAGAAACTGCTGCTGGAGAGCAGCTGGTCAGGGGCTTACTTGAAGTTGAGAAATTTTCAAGGTTACAGGAGTGCTAAGCTGCTAATAGTTCCCTACTGCCTTGAGCAGGACTGGGAGTGGGAGTCACACAGCAGACAAATTCCCCTGAACCTCCTACACTCATCTTGTTTCCAAGAACTGGGTTTTTTTTTTTTTCTTTTCCCTTCTGGTGAGCTGCTGACCTCCACTTCAGCAAATCAAGAAGGTGAGAGAACTGACAGCCTTCTTCCACTGCTATGAACAAAGAACATCTCACAGCAGATGCCCAGGTTGCTGAACATCAACATTTTTGCCTTTCCTTTGACAAAAATCTTTCTTAGTTTCATCTAATGAACCACTTCCAACCTCCTCAAAAGTCACATTTAAGAAAAGCAAGATGATTTCAAGCTAAGAATAAAGCTGCTACTACACCACCTGTTTCCACAGCAACCAGCCAGCAGGTCCAGGTCAGGGGTTTGCAGGCTAATACAGTATCCATGTGGAAAGAGACAGCTACTAAGTGTGCATCAGAGAAGCTTTGATTACTATGGAGCTAGAGAAAAATCATTATCATCCCTGCTGCTGTTTTTCATTACTCTTATTTTTGCTCACACAACAGGTCCTGGAGCTGCTCAGGGAGAAAAGGAAATTAATTTTTTTTTTTTTAATTGACATGAAGCAAGTAAGAGCAGAATAAAAAAAATGCTCATCTGAGAGCCCGGGATCAGCATATGGAAATCTGCTCATTTCAAACCTTTACATTAGTAAAGTACCCTCCCTTGTAACAAGTGACAGGATGAGAGGAAATGGTCTTAATTTGCTCTAGGGGATGTTTAGGTTGGGTATTGGAATAAACTTCTTCATTGAAAGAATTCTCGAAAGACTGGAAAAGGCTGCCCAGGGATCCCCATCCCTGGAGGTGTTTCAAAGAGGCAGAGATGTGGTGCTGAGAGACATGGTTTAGCAACACACTTGGCAGAGTTAGGGAACAGTTGGACTCAATAATCTTAAAGGTCTTTTCCAACAGAAACAATTCTATGTTTCTGCAACTCTAAAGCCAGTGCAGAGGCTTTAGACATAAGGCAGAATCTAAGAATTGCCTCCCTTCAAGAAAATTTTCTTCAGGAATATGTAGACATTACAGACTGAGAGCAACTCCCTTCTGTCATGACAGAGAGGACTTCAGTAAGCCTTGTGCCTTCTCCCAGCACTCTTCAAAGTCTCCTGCCCACAGGTCTGAATGAGCGACTCACAGCACAAGTCCAAGCACGCTGCAACTAATGTCACCTGCCACAGCACAACAGGGATGTGAGAAGCTCTGCTCAAGCACTGGTCTTAAGTGTGCTACCTCAAGTGACTACCACCCAACTGTCACACGTAGAGCATTACAGACTTGGTCTGAACAGAAGTGCTGCAGAGGTCGCTTCACTTTCACATACTCAAGAGCTGAACTATTTCATTCATTCACACTCATTTTTCAGCACTTTTCACTCCCTTCTATGCCTTGCTTATATTAAATCTATAACTCTACCAAACCTGAGTGCTGACACCTTGTCACTTCCTTCCTGCTGCTTAAAAATACACATTACAATCCTCCCTGGCCTGGCAGCTACCTCCCACTACTCGGAAGATTAAAGGGAAAATTGTGGCTGGATGCCAGCAGCTGGAGAGACTGGGATTTGGGGGTAGCTACAGTGCAGACCAAGTGTCTGAGCCTCAACATCTCTCCATCTCTCACACCCATCTGGTTATCATGACCCAGGCCAAAGTTTCCTGGGAGTAGGTTCTGCTAGGTGAGTGACACTATTGAGTCACCAACCTTTGCAGAGGTTTGGTGGCAGAAGACAGTCTCTCATCCAACAGGCATCACTGTACCTTGGAAACAGGCAGAGTGGGCTTGTCATCCGAACAACAGAGTCTTGAAGAGAAAGACTTGGGGGTGTCAGCTGATGAAAAGCTCAACCTGAGCTGGCAATGTGTGCCAGTAGCTCAGAAGGCAGCCTGCAGTGCACCAAAAGAATTTGCCACCATAATGAGGGAGGTGATTCTGCCCCTCTGCTTTGGTGAAACCCCACCTGAAGTACTACATCCAGTTCTGAGGCTCTCAGCCTAACTGCTGGAGCTGATCCAGAGGAGGTCACAAAGACGATCGGGGGCTGCAGCACTTTACCCTATGGGGACAAGCTGAGACAGTTTGGGCTGTTCAGCCTGGAGAAGGGAAGGCTCAGGGGAGACCTTAGAGCAGCCTTCCAGTGGGCTACAAGAAGTGGGCTACAAGAAAGCTGGGAAGGGAATTTTTACAAAGGCTTGTGGTGATAGAACAAAAGGGAATAGACTGAAGCTTGATTGCATATTAGGAAGAAATTCTTTACAGCGAGGGTGGTGAGACATTGGAAAAGGTTGCCCAGGGAGGCCATGGATGTCCACTCCCTGGAAGTGTTCAAGGCCAGGCTGGATGAGGCCTTGATCAACCTGGTCTAGTTGAAGGTATTCCTAACTCATGGCACAGGGGGGTTGGAATTAGAAGATCTTTAAGGTCCCTTCCAACCCAACCCATTTTATGAATTTATAAATACACCTGCATGAGCTTGAATTTGCATAGCCAGGCTTTCTGATTAAACTCTGTTTTCCCAGCTGGCTGCCAGTGTTGAAGTTGAGATACGACCAGATGCTGTGTTACAGCTGCCAAGCAATCAACTTTACTGCATACACAAATGCTTTAAAAAAAATGACTGACTGCACTTGTCACAAAGATACCATCTCCATACCTAAACAGAAAGCTTTTATTCAAACATGCTTCTGCGACTCTAAGAACTCCAGAGTTCAGAGCAATCCTGATCCCTGTCACAGAAAGATTTCTCTCCAGAGCCTGCAACTCCATAGCCACAGCAAAAACATATCACTGAGCTGATACAAGCCCATGAGAGGTACTGGAAGCACCTGAAAATCTGTTTTTAATACATGCTGTACTCCAGTTGTGGAGGACTGAATCTGAAGTACTGTGATGTACATGCATAGGTATGAGTGACTAGAGTTCAGATTTGGTTGCTAGCCTGAAGGTGAAAACAAGGCAAGAAACACTTCTGAGGTGTCTCAGTGATGTGCAGAGATGCTAAGTCAAGTCCAAATGTTAAGTTTTAAAACTGAGAGCTTTTCAGTTCCATTAAACCACCAAAACAACAACAAAACAAACACGCCAAAAAACCAACCCCGTAAACAACAACAAAAACAAACAAATAACCACATACAGAGAAAATTTTTTAAAAGGACTACTCATTTATTACTCAACCCCTAATCTGTACTGGTGTTCTCCCCCCAGCTGCAGAACTCTACACTTATTCTTGCTGAGTCTCATGAGTTTCCTTCCCCTTTGCCCAGCTCTCCAGCCTGTCCAGGTCTTGCTGAATGGCCACACAGGCTGATGGTGTATCAGCCACTCCTCCCAGTTTGGTACCATCAGCAAATTTGCTGAGGGTACACTCTATCCACATTCCCTTCCCTCCTCTGTGCAGCTCATTCTGTTTCTGCTGGGTCACCTAAAGAGAGATCTCTCTACCTCACTTGGCAGACTCCTAAGTGCTCTGCAGGTAAACAGCGACAGGAAAGGTTCCTAAGCCTTTGCTGCAATACAAACAAAAGTGAGGAAGGACAGTTGCAGATAAATGCTCTGAAATCACAGGATGAGAGAAATATTCAGGTTGGCAAAGCCCCTCAGGATCACCAAGTCCAAACAATATCCCTATTCTACAAGGCGTACCCTAAACCGTATCCCCCAAACACCACATCCAGACTACTTCTAAACACATCCAGGGTTGGCGACTCCACCACCTCCCTGGGCAGCTCATTCCAATGCCAGACCACTCTTGCTGGGAAAAAATGTTTCCTAATGTCCAGTCTAAACCCACCCAGTTGCAGCTTGAGGCCATTCCTTCTTGTTCTATCACTATTTACCTGTGAGATGAGACCAGCAGCAGCCTCTCCACAAGGTCCTTTCAGGTAGCCCTAGACAGAGATAAGGTTTCCCCTCAGCCTCCTCCTTTTCAAACTAAATGTTTCCTCAGTTACCACCTCTGCCCCTGAATTTGCCACCAATTACTGCAGCCCTTTCCACAAGCACTTTTATTCTTCAATGAGCCTAATGAACTGAGCTGGGCTAGACAGATGTAGGAAAGCTGCAATTCCTGGCCACATTCTTACTTTCTCCCAGATGTTTACTAGGTGACCTGAATGCAAGCAAATCACATCCCCTTGCCATCAGTCCTCTCAGTTGCAGAGCAGGTGAAATCACTCTTTTGCAAAGCACTCTTGGACCTACTGATGACATGTTAGGTATTATTACAATCTCCCTTCTTTGCTGTAGGAAATCTCACACAGATCAGACATCTAGAAAAGGTGGTTATAGCCAAGGTTTGTATTGAAATAGGTGTACAAAACAATGCTTGACTAAAACCAGGGCTTTCTCCCCTTTCTCCTGTGTTAAATTCAGCTGAAACCCAAACCTTACAAGGAATTATAAGCATACTTAGCTTTAAATAATCCCACAGAATCAGAGAATGGTAGGAGTTGGACAGGACCTCTGGATATCATCTAGTCCTACCCCTCTGCTAATGCAGGGTCACCCAGAGCAGGTTGCCCAGGACTTGTCCAGGTGGATTTTGAAAGTCTCAAGAGAATAATTCAAAACCTGTCTGGGTAGCCTGTTCCAGGGCTTTGCCATCCTCAAAGCAAAGAACCATACAATCAGCCAGGTTGGAAGAGACCTCCAAGCTCATCCAGCCCAGTCTAGCACCCAGCCCTAGCCAATCATCCAGACCATGGCACTAAGTACCCCATCCAGGCTTTTCTGTAACACTTCCAGGGATGGTGACTGCACCACCTCCCTGGGCAGCCCATTCCAATGCCAATCACTCTCTCTGCCAACAACTTCCTCCTAACATCCAGCCTAGACCTCCCCTGGCACAACTTGAGACTGCGTCCCCTTTGATACCAATGGGAATAGTCCTACAAATAACAAGAGGAAATAAGAGCTTTTGCTGCCTACTGTAACATTAGTAGGCACAAGAACAAAACACATATCTAGCCACTAGTATGTTCTTTTAATATCTTTATGGACTCGATCTAATAGCTGATACCTACCTTCCGGTCCACTAAAGGTCACTGCATCCCAGATCTGCAACAGTGTGACCTATTTTGAGAATTCCCCAAACACAATAAGCACTCCTGACACGTTGTAGTCACCATGAAGATGTTGCTTAGCATGGCTGATGGAAACTCTCTGGCTCCATCATTCACATGAAAGCAACTCGTAACACCAGAGGCCTGCCCCATGCACCCATTTCTCTTATTTATTTAGGACGAGAGGGAATGGTTTGAAGCTTGAGGAGGAGAGATTTAGACTGGATATTAGGAAGAAATTCTTTGCAGCGGTGGTGGTGAGACATTGGAACAGTCTGCCCAGGGAGTTTGTGGGTGCATACTCCCTGGAGGTATTCAAGGCCTCAAGCAAGCTGATCTAATGGAAGGTGTCCCTGCCCATGGCAGGGGAGTTGGAATTAGATGATATTTAAGGTCCCTTCTAACCCAAGCCATTCTACAAATCTTCACTTTTTTGACAAGAACAGTCCAATGTGGCCCTTTTCTCATCCTGTTATCCGCTGAGCTTAGTTTCTGAAATGCATGCATATGGCAGACATTCTTCATTAAAAAAAAAAAAAAGAAAATGCAAGCTTAGCTCTTTGACATATAAAACAAAGCCTCAGAGCTGAATGTGGTTGTCTTTTGAGGGTGTTGGGTTTTGGTTTATTTTTTAATTTGAAGGGGAAGAAGCAGGCACTGAAACATCCAGTCAGCATAATTTGAAAAAATAATGAGAATACTGAACTCAAAAACTAAAAAGAAGTTGAAAACTACAAAGAAGAAACTGAAAATTATAGATTCTTGGTTCTAGTTATACAAAATAGGCATTTCCATTCCTTTAAGTATAACACAAACCATACATCACCAAACTCCAGCTGCTCACAAACAGTAACTCTATTCACTGACTAAAGAAACTGTGAGGTTGATCATGTGCATGCAAATTCAGGAGGACAAATCCAGAATCATCATTTCTCCAGCATAAGGGAAGTTCCTTGATCCAACAGCAAGAATCATGTCAATCATTAATCATTTACTATCAATTACTGGATATCTAACTGCTTGTGACAATAGCTTTTAGTAAGACTTTAAGTAAGAATTTCTTACACATGCTGAAAACAACTTTAAATATATCCCCATTGCTCCTTCTTTCATGAAAGTTCAAGTTGAATTTATATTATTGAAACAGATTTGTCTTTATTTTCTCATTTATCAACACAAGTGACAGAAAGATGCTCAAACACTGTGTTATTGATTTTTGGCATGGTGTCATTCTGTGTTCACATCTGTAATCAGAGAATCAACAGCTGAACGATTATCCTCACTTCAGGAAAATTAATCTGGCAAAGCAATGCAAGGAGTTTGATTAAAATAACTTCACGCAAAATCCGTTCAATAAACTGTTGCCCTAATTAACAGTAGCTTGTTTGGTTTTGAACGAGCTCCAACAGAGACGTTCAGCACCATGCCAGGAGAGTTACATAAAGGCTGTGCCTGTCTTTCCTTTGTGTGTAGACTAAGCCTTGATGCTTGTGTTTTGGTTTTTTATAAGGTAGGTAGAGATTGGCGGTAGCTGCGACTAGAGCAGAAAGTAATTATTAATGAAGTGTCGAGGTGTTTTACATATGGATTTTGCACCGTATCTGAGCACACAAGAATCACCTTTCTCCCACCAAAGGCTGTCCGGAATATGCCCTCACCGTGTTCCTTTGCAAAAGGAAAAACATTCTCAACTCCACTTTACACCTGGATAAACTGAGGTACGGCAAAGTTTCCATTTCTGTTTCAGAAAGGAGTGTCAAACACCTGTCATAAATAGGGATTTGAACAGGATTTGGAAGAAGCTCAGCAATTCTTAAAACAAGCCCAAAGGACACTTTGCAGGAAAGGTTCTAAACGACTCTCAGCACACAGCGTTCTGGTCACCCAGTGATGCTACCTGGCTACTCCCGCATCATTTACAAGCTCATTCTCTGCTGTACCTCGGACGTCCCTCCCAACAACGGGGGCTTCTCTCTTTCTCGTTGTGAGCCCCCTCCTCGAGTGCCAGCCTGTCCTCTCTAGTGGCGGTGGGCGTCTCTGGAGCAACCAGGACAACGTGACTTGCAGGATTGCCCCACTCCTTCGCCACCGAGGGGGAAACGCCGGTGCAGAGCAGTCGTGAGAAGGGTGAAGGGGGGAGCAGAACACGAAAGCAGCGCCTCCAAATCCTAATTACAGTTAGCAGGGATTAAGTAATAGTCACTAACCTCTTTAGCTCACAGAGGAGAAACGTGATCCTGCTTAACTCTCCTCGGTCCCTGCAGCTCCTCCTTACACAACCCTCCGCAGCTCCGGCATATCAATGTGCTATCATCGCAGCAACACCCCCTTGGCCAGGAATCCAATAAGGACACCACAGGGGCGGGCTGTCGCCAGGAGCAGCTGCAGAAAGGCTGGTACAGGCAGTCGGACTGGGAGTTGGCGTTTGCGGAGCGCCAGGAGAGCTGCGCAGGGGTAAGGAGTGGCGGACGGCTCCCGGGGCACTTGTGCAAGACCCTCAAAAGTCATCTTGTCCAACACACCCTGCACTGCGCAAGGACACCTCCAACTAGATCAGGCTGCTCAGGGCCAAGTCTGAACTTGAATGCCTCCAGTGACGGGGCCTCAGCCACAGCTTGTTCCTGGATGTCGCCACTCTCACTGTGAAGAACTTCGTCCTAATGTCCAATCTAAATCTACCCTGCTCCAGTTTCAAACTATTGCCCCTTGCCCTTATCACTGCAAGCACTTTCATTAAACAGTCCTTCCCTCAGCCTTCCTTTAAGTACCCTTCAGACATCAAAAATGTAGCTATAAGGTCTCCTCAGAGCCGTCTCTTCTCCAGGTTGAACAAGCCCAATTATTCCAGCCTGTCTTCAGAGGAGAGGTGCTCCAGTCCTCTGATCATTTTTGTGGTCCTCCTCTGAAGCCCTTCCAGCAGGTCCACTCATGCAACGACTTGCAGACACTGGTACATCAGCAGTGCTTGCATCTGCCCAGCTGCATCCACAGGGTTTATGCTGCACACTGAGCCCACGCTCAGCAAATTGAGCATTTCAGTAGCATCAAGAAATGCTTTGTGCCTGGCTTTGCCCAGGCAGGCAGCATACAGAAAGCAGCTGCCAGGACAGCCCAGACCAGGTGTCATGCAAGCCCTTAACACTATTTGTTTTTCTTCCTACAGGGATTGCTTCCTGGCCCTCGACGTACTGGGCTTAAACCTAGCTTTTTCTTGGAGAGACATTCTTACCCAGGTCTTCCTCCCAACCTCTTTACTTGCCCATTTCTTATCTCCACGTAACAGGCTTTCAGCTGAGTCATTCAGGGCTTGGAACATAGAGCCTGGGAGGGTGCAGCTATTTTCCCCCAGGCCAGCAGTTCCTGCTATAAACAGTGTATGAAATGAGGATGGTCTGAATTCCACAGATCATTCTATACCATGCTGATGCGAGCCATTCACAGGCTATGACAGAACCTAAAACTGTGTCACACTGGGACTCAAGGTACACAGGATCAAATTCTGTATTCATTCACATCACATAAAGTAGAAATAACTCTGGAGGAACAGGCAACTAATTTTTTGCACACAAGTGTATTCAGTTCAACCTGTTAGTAGCAAATCTTGGGGCATGCTATATGTAAGTAGTAATACAGTAATTATTCTGGCTTCTTCCTAGTAAGTTTTAAATGTTCAATGCAGCTCCAGAGATTTTTTAAGGGATTGAAAGTGACATACCCTTCTTTCCACCCTTCCCCACTCCTTTCTTCTAACCAGTTAAGCCCATCTGCAAGACTTCAGCAACTCATTTAACCTTCTCCCAGATACATTTGCTTTCCCAGAGTCTCATTTTATGACCCAGTTACAGAGTTTTATCTTCTGCAAAACTTCCATGGTCTAACATAACTTCATCTGAACTCAGGGTTTATACTGTAACTGCTACACTGGAAGTTTCATATATGTCACAGGATGTCTCATAATTCTTTCCTTCCTCTCTCAAACACATTGTATTACCACAGGCACAGATCTACCCTTCAGCTGTTCCAATTACAGCCCTTACAACTGCAACAAGGAGGAGTTCTAGAGAGTAACTGAAGAACTACATACAGGACCAACAAGCAGGAAGTTTAAAGCCATCAAAGCATGAAGGAAGGTCTGGAACTGGTGTGGTATTGCATAAAGAGCATCAGTAGACAAGTAGATATGACATTTAAATATACACATCATGAGTTCAACATATGGGACTGCTAATGACACATGACTGTATGCTTAGCATAATGTAATGAATCAATTAACACATGATAGGAGCCCATAACAAATAGGAGAACATACGAAAGAATGCATATGGGAGTGATTAGAGGCAGCTCTAACTCAGAGCCCTTGGATTCAGTAACCATACTCCCATTTGTGCCACATGTTCTACAGGATGTGGCACCTGGCTTATCTCATCATTAACCTTGTAAAACAAACAAACAAAAAAAACCCCCGAACAATAAAACCCCACAAACCCCCTACCTTCGAGATGGATCAGCAACAAAAAACAGGTGGGAGTGGCAACATGTAGCCAAACAGGAGGACACAACTGCCTCTTTCCACCACACTGTGGAGTCAGATTAGATTAAAGCAGTCAGATTACTACTTGCCGTTTGATTGCTGTATGCAGCCTCCAGTTTACTCTGCAATAGGTTTGTTTGTTTATTCAGGTGGCTACATAACAAACCCAACATTTAACTGAAATCCACTCTGGACCAAGGCTAGAGGGAATAGGAGGTGCAGTTCCTCCAGAAGTAGAATGAGATGTATGCTCTGGAGGAGCAGTTTGTGGCCATGAGATGAGCAGATGGCACAGCAAAAGAAGATAGGTGGTGACAGGGGGCAAGGGTAATTGCCAGCATTGAAAGAAGCAGCAGCAAATACTTCCCAGCATGAACACAGATCTACTGGTGTGTCAATGTCCTACACAGACTGTTTCTCCTTCCATATGGACATAGCAGAGAAGAGTATCTCTAAATAATGAATACCTTTCAATACTAATAAAACTTCACTAAAATTGGATGGATATTGCATGGCTTTCATCACTGCAGAATTACAAGGAGGACTGCAGGGACAGTTAGGCCAGCACAAGCATAGCTGGAACTGCAGACAAGCTTTTGGCACAAAATCCTTCTTCAGGTCTGAAAAGCATGAAATAGATTTTTCAGAGAGTAATTAGAGATATAGGAGTCAGACCACCCTTGAAGGTAACTGCAGCTGATTCGCACAAAGAAGGGATGTTAGTGGAAAGGCAGGAGGAGAGAAAGATTAAAAACCCTGGAGCTCTGCATACAAAACAGTCTCTCAGGAGCATAGGAAGAGTTCCCACTCGGCTGGGCCACACACTCCCTTTTTCCTTCTGTATTTCTCATTGTCTATTTTTTGGTCATAATCTGCATGGTGTTTTGTTCTGCTGATTGTCTTTCCATGCCATGTTTCTCCTCACTCTCGCCTTCCACAGTCCCACAAGCATTACAAGTCCCAGCAAGCAGAAGTATTAATTAAACTTAAGCTACAACCTAGCAACCTCTCACTGCTCAATTATTTCGTCACTAACAGCTAAGCAATGCAAAATAACCTAATCCTCATTCTGAGGGTAAGAGTTGACTTGCAACCACTAGAAACCTTCCACAGGAAGGAGTAGTTTTATTTGGGAGAATTCAATAGTAGATCATATCCCACTAAATCACAACGGTAAGCAAAAAAAAAAAATTGTGAGTGAGGAGCTGGAGACTACTTGGATGGGAGAGCAGACTGGCTTGGCAACAGCCCTTGTGAAGAATGCCTGAGTCAAGTCCTCAGCCAGGAAGCGGACACAGTAAATATCAAAGCAGGTATGATGCACTAAGATATAGCAGCCAGACACGCTCTGAAATTATTGGTGCACTCATTGTTTTAATTTCAGATGAATCAAAATGGTGAGGCAAGGCTCAGGATCCTGCAATCTAGCAACGCTCACACACACATTGACAATGCCAGAGCCTAAGTGCTGAGCTCAGTGATGGCTCTGGACAGCCTGCTTAAATAAACTCCGACAGGGACATCGGCTTATGTGGTACAATGACAGGGGATAAACGTGGAACAAAAAAGATAAGCTAAAGACAGCAGTAATTAAGTATGCAGATCATTGTATGGAATCAGATCATCCTATCAGATCCAGAGAGCTTTCTGTATCGATTGTTGGAAAGACACTTGAGAGGTTTTGCTGGGTTTTTCAGTTTTATTTCACAGATTGCCAGGTTAGAAGGGACCCCAAGGATCATCTGGTCCAACCTTTCTTAGTATAGTTGAAATGAGATGGCCCAGCAGCCTGTCAAGGTGACCCTCAAAACTGTCCAGCATAGGGGAACCCACGGCTTCCCATGGACTATTCCAATGTCTAACCTCTCATTTTAATGCACAAAAGTGTTTTTATGGTGTCCCTTGGTTTGAGACTTGGTGGAGTAAGCAACCACCGCAAGAAGCAAGCAGCAACCTGAGGTGCGTTTCGGAGGTAAGCGGGTTGCTGAGGGGATGTGGGTGTCGTAAAGGCCTTAGCTTCGGCCCGGCAGCTGCCTTCTCACAGCTTTCCCCCAACCCGCCCCGCAGCCGGAACCACGGCGAGGCACAGGCTGAGGGACACCTCAGCCCTGGCCTCAAGGAGCGGGACCCCCCTCACAACACCCTCGCTTTAAACGCACGCGGAGCCGCAGCCGGAGTCAGAGCCGCCCGCTCTCCGCCCCTGCCCTCCACCGCGGCCGCTCGTACAGCCGCCCGCCAGCTCCCCCTGCCGCTCTCCGCCGGCACCGCCGCTATGGCGGCTCCCACGGCCCACGCCCGAG
>VWZE01005843.1:333119-413896 GCA_013396675.1 Eubucco bourcierii
CTGAGCCTTTCCGCCGACCGCTGCTGCCGTGAGTGCGAAGGGGCACCGAACCTGGGGCATCGTCACAACCGTTCGAGAGGGGCCCCGCCGAGCCAGCCCCCACGTCCCCGCTCCGCCGGAGGGCTCGGCCCTGCACAAAATGGCGGGCGCGGTGCCTTAGGGGCCTGTGGGGTAGCCGGGGCCCCGCCGAGGGTGGAAAGGGCGTGAGGGGGCTCGCAACCGGGAGGGCTCCAGAGGTTCTCTGAAGGGCATAGTGACTGCGGGGACCAGCAGACAGCTAGAGGCGATGGGGGTGAAACAGAGGCACTAACCGGGTGGCATCGCGGCGAGAGAAGCTGTTCAACGAGGTGACCACAGGCCTGCCAAGCGAGAAGTGTCTCGGGCCCGTAAGAGGATGAACAAGTGCCGTCATGTAGACACCTCACAGCGCGATCACCAGGACTATGTTAGCGTTAATTACACTTTAGATACACCTCGCTTGCTTTCAGAAGTGGGCTGCAGGGCGAATTTACCTAACAAGCTACAATTAAGTCCTGCTAACGCAGGGAAAAAAGTCCAGCTGCTGCAAAGTGTCTGAAATACTGATTTCAGCCACATAGATGCCATTTCCAGGAATGGTGCTGCCCAGGGGAGCACTGCCAGCACATGGGAACAATTGAGGTGGAGCCGTCGTGTAAGGGCTGTGACAGACAACAGAATCGGAGAGTCGTGGTTTGGGTTGGAAGGAGCCTTTAAAGGTTATTGAGTCCAACTCCTTGCACCTAGCAGGGAAATCTTCAACTAGAGCAGGTTGCTCAGAGCCCCATCCAACCTGACTTGGGGCTTCTACCAGCTCTGGGCAACCTGGGCCAGTGTTTCAGCACCCTCTGTGTGAAAAATTCCTTTCTTGTATCAAGCATAAATGTCCCAATTTAGTTTAAAACCATCACCCTCTGGCCCTGTCACGACAGGTCCTGCTGAAAACATCCCTTGGGCTGAAGTACACTTTAAAACAGGTACCTGCCCACAGGATTGTGCTGTGGAAAACCAGGTGGGAGATGCACAGCTAGCAGAAATATGCAAGTGTGAAACAAGTCTGTACAGTATCTCACCCACATAAGAAGAAAACTACCTCCACATTTGCTTCATTGCTCAGGTGCATCTTGAGAAGCAATCAAGTTGCCTTGAGCATGTTTAATATTCTGACTAACACTGCAAAGAAAAGGAATTGCTGCTTCTTTACAATTTGAAACTTTCCAGTTTAACTCCCATCCCTAAACCAGGCAAGGTTTTCTCTCCCTTCTTACTGGTGAGCTGAGTTCCTTCTGTCTCCCAGCCTGGTCGATTTTAACTCAAATCAGTTCCTTTCAGCTGATACACATGAACACTGAAAAGTGCAGAAGGGAGCATGTAGCATGAGGTGTTAAAAGAGCAGGCTGCACTGCTTCTTTGAGGGCCAGTTTTTGGTAAACTGAAGTTGAAGCAGAGCAAAATGAACCTCCTTCGCAGGCTGGAGCAATAGCAAGCTGTGACAGCAAGATGGCCCTGTTGCCCTGCCCAGCTGCACATCCCGCTGCACCTCCTGTCAGGTTGAAGGTTCCTGAAAGTTGGGTTTCCAGTGTACTACAGCTGGAAGTGGTACACACTGCAGTTGCACAGGCCAGCGGAAGGGAGGGAAGAGGGGCACAAACTTCCCTTCCAGCAGCAATTCACAGCTTTAATTAAGTTCATAGAACCAACCAGGTTGGAAGAGACCTCCAAGATCATGCAGTCCAACCTGTCACGCAGCCCTATCCAATCAAATAGACCATGGCACTAAGTGCCCAATCCAGTCTTTTCTTCAACACCTCCACCTCCTTCCTGGGCAGCCCATTCCAATGCCAATCACTCACACAGTCAAGAACTTCCTCCTAATATCTGTCCTGTACCTGCCCTGGCACAACTTGAGACTATGTCCTCTCTTTTTGTTGCTGGTTGCCTGGTGGAAGAAACCAACCCCACCTGGCTACAACCTGCCTTCAGGTAATTGTAGACAGCAATGAGGTCTGCCCTGAGCCTCTTCCTCTGCAGGCTGCACACCCCCAGCTCCCTCAGCCTCCTCACAGGGCTGTGCTCCAAGCCCCTCACCAGCTTCATCGGCCTTCTCTGGGTGCTTTTTTTTGACTCAGCAATAAACTGGTGTTTCATATCATGCAGTAGCCTGTGTTAAGGGTTCTCAGACTTGTCTGGGGGCATGGCAGAGTAAAGTGCCTGCATGTTGACAGATTAACAAAATGCTGCCTTTCTGGCAGCTTAGTGCCTAGAGATTCTTTTGCCCTAGTTAAGACTTGACAAGAGCTGTTGCCCTCACTATCTCAATAATTTAAGGTGCTGAAATATCTAAATTCCATTAAGCACAAAGTGGAAAAAAAAACACACAAAAACTTGAAAGCTACTACATTGCCTGTTTAAGTTGTTGCTTTTGTTCCCCTGAGGAAGAAAGGATTCTCATCAAGAGGGGAGTGAAGAGGTTAGTCAAACTTTTTTTTTTCAGATGAGCTTTAATTTCAACTACTGTAAACTGGATGAAAAAAAGAACATGGAGAATGGAGATAAGGAGCTTTGGGAATTAGAAAGAAAAAACCTAAACCCAAACCCTTCATTACTATCTTACAGCTGTTTCTGAGGAATACTTTGCTGCTGCAGTTCTGAAATTAATGAAGTGTGCATGGATTATTGCTGCATGCATTTTACTTCAAAGCTGTTTATTCCCCAGATATCAGAGTCTTCACATGTCTGTTGATACAGTACTTTCCAGGTCACTTTTTGAATACAGACTTCTGGGTTTTGACTCAGTGCCAGAGGAGCAAAAGGAACAAAATAACATTCTTACCTTTGCTGCTGCGACCACAACTTGAAACTGAACAGGAGGAAGAGCTGGTGCTGAGGGTTGTTTTCACTACAGTTAAGGCATCTTAAGTGTTGATGCTCACTCAGAGACAGGCCCACTAATGACACAGCTGTTAGGGTGCTTGACCTTTCTCTTACACCTGCCACAATTTAGCCAGCCCAGGTGAATGCATTTTGCCTGTTAACAGCTCAGTGTGAGCAGTGTCATTGCACAGCAGCTTCTCTTACTTGCTACTACTGCCTTAGAGCAGTACAGCCCTTAGAGCAGCTCCTGGGATGTTTTGACAGCAGCTGAGCTTGTGGTTGCTCTGAGGATGAGGAGGGAACTCTAGGTATGGACCTGAAGGCCACATCAGCTCTTGCCTTCTTTTGTGCAGACACCTCACCATTTGTCCAACTCCCGGTAGTGCAGGTGCCACAGAAACAGAAATCAAAACTGATGTGCATTAGCACTTGATCTTGAGCTGCTTGTGGTGAGGGGGAGAGAAGAAAAAAGGGAATGAATTTTGCTTTGTATGATGCTGCTCATCTCCAGTTTTGAGCTGTGATTTTGCATAACTGAGTAGGACGCAGAAAAAGGCTGTATTGTTTCTCGGTTTCTGGAAGCAAGCAGCAGTTACATGACCATAAAGCTAACGTGGGAGCTCTCGAAGATAGAATCTTGCTTTTTTTTTTTTTCTGCTCTGTATAAGGAATAGAGACAATTTGAGTGTGTATTTCTGATAAGTTACATGATGCACAGGAAAACGTGAAGTCTTACTGTCAGTTCCAGTTGTCAGTTTAGCATTGCTTTTTAAGTCTTTTTCTTGTTCCAGACACCTTGAAAAGCATCACCAGCTACTTACAGTGACATTTGCTTTGAAGCATGTCAGGGCAGGGATGCTTTCTGGTATTAGAGTGCCTTCGGTTCTGTGACAGAATACTTTCACCTGGTGAGGTGGCAATGGTGATATTTTAACAACTGCATAGTAGTAGTACTAACAGTTGCATTTCACACACATACCCTGCACACCCTCCTTCCCTCTGGGCAGAATAATTTGCTTTTCTCAGTATTTACATGTTTTCATTAAGTGGCACAGCATACCACCAACTAAAATACATATTCCTTGTTTCCACAACTGTCTCAAAGTACTCTGTATGTGCTCAGGTAATTTTTAGGATTTTGCCTGCTATTAATTTGATTACTACACTAAACATAGTCAGCCCAATTATCCATTACCTAAAAATGGATTCTACCTCTCCTAGATCAAATTGGAGGCACATGAGCAGGGACTGTTTTCCTTTTTCATATCTGCAGCTGTGTCTGCTTTGAAGAAGGGCTTTGTAAACTTCTCCCATTAACTAACAAAGAGATAGGAATCTTCCACATCACTGTGTGCCTTCTCCAGATGCGATTAAATTCATTAATGGCAGCAGCCGTCTCCCAGTCTGTCTGACAGGTGTTGATCTATGCTCTAGCACTAGCCTAGATTCTCACTTTGATGATGTTAAATGAATTAAAGCCAAGACTGTGCTTTTGAAGAGCAGATTGTGTCCATGTACTGCACTTTGACCTGAAGTTTTCAGATGGACCACCAGTGGCTGGACCTTGAGAGAAAGCATAATTCTCTACACAGCTCAGAGATTGCAAAGTCCATGAGAGCAGGCAAGAGCTAAGTCTAAACAAACCACACATACAAAACCCACATAGTGGGAACACAGCCCTCAGCCTCAGGTATTTCAATTTACACATCTGCCATAGCCAGCAGTAATTCTAAGAGAGATCACTCTCTCATTAAAGTAATTAGAAATTGATCTATTGAACCACCCCAGAAGGGGACCTGTAAGAAATGGGAATATCCATAGGGAAGTTTTATCCAGGGGAACTATCCGAGAAACCTCAGACCAGTGCTTTTCAGCCATTAGCATTCTGCAAGAGTCTCTACAACCGTTGGTGTGGCATTGAGGAGCACCACACCTAGAAGCTGTAACCACAGGGTGGTACACTGCTATCTGGAGCACTTAAAAGTGTACATTCATTTTAATGTAACGTAAAAATTGTTCACCTGAGGCAGGGAAATGTATGTAGGTTACTTAGGAGGTAGGAGAGAATAAGATGCTCAGAAGGAAAAGATATTTGTAGATAGAGGGTGACTAGACTACCTAACAAGAGTTCAGTATAGCAGATTGTCAGTAGAAGGAATAAGAGTCCTGCCAGAGACACAGATTAACTGTAACACAGGGATTTGCATCCTGTACGTGGCCTAAGAGAACCATGAAAGAAGTGTTAACATTAAATCTAGGTATGGAAATGTGAGATAGATGATAAGACAACTGCAAGAACCTACACTGGAAGACACATGAGAAGGGTGATGAGGATTGCTTAGATGTGCTTAGAGGCAATTCATCAAATCTTAGAATCATTTTCCCTGGAAAAGGCCTGTAAGATCATCCAGTCCAATCATTCTTTAACTCTACCAAGGCTGGAGCTAAACCATGTCCTTCAGCACCACATCTCTGCCACTTTTAAACACCTCCAGAGATGCGGATTCAACAACCTCCCTGGGAACCTATTCCAGTGTTTGAGAACCCTTTCAGTGAAGAATTTTCTTCTAATACCCAAGCTAAACCTCACCAGGAGCAACTTGAAGCTATTCCCTCTCATCCTGAATCCTTTAGAATGGCAGAGGTGAGCAGGGTCAGTCTCCAGTTCTTTGCCTTCCCAGCTCTCCTTGCTTTTGGTTTTGCTGCTGCCTACCTCCCACTGTTTCTGGCATGAGTTGCATCCCACCAATAACCAATTTGACCTATTAACCTGGAAGAAAAATAGCAGAAAGGTAGCTGGCTTCCTCTGGAATAGTGAGGTAAATCATCTGGCTGCATGACAGATGCAAGGTAAAGGATCAGAGGAGGTACTGAACTGCTTCAAGTGCAGCTGGGAGGCTTGCAAAGGGTCTGAGAGATTTGACCTGGTGATTTTGCAAGTGACTTGTTAGATTAGCTTAGCTGCCTTTGAAGTGGTAGTTTGATTTCTTTCTTCTACAGAGGAGGCCTTACTTTGCATCCTTTTTCTCTCCTTGTCATTCACAGCTATGCCATTCAGTTGGGTGGATTCAGAGTTTTTGTCACACATAAGAATCATAGTGTTGGAAGGTTTGTCAAGGATTTTCTGTGTTGCGATTTCACAGGCAATTGCTTAACTTTCTTTAGTATGCTTCTGTAGCCTCAAACCAGTTGGATTGTTTTTTTTTTCCTAAGCCCTTTGTATGTTGGAGGCTAAAAGCATTGTTACTATCATGTTCAGAAACTTCTGTTCTTTTTAAACAGGCTTATTCTAAGGTAGCTTCGAAAAACATTTTGAATCCCTTGTCTTGCTCCCTCGAACTAGTTATGAAATTACCTACAGCTAAATACAGCTCCTATATTGTGTGGAAAGCACTTTGAAATGAAACAGAAATTTGGGAAGCTCGTGTTGGCTGCCTCAGAGAGTGTCAATCACACAATATATTTCTCCCACTCCCCTGGAAAATTAATAAATAAAGGGGAAAATTTTTTTTTCCTACTGCAAGCACCTAGAAGAGTGAAAAATCTAAACATGGTGAAATTCTTATTATTCCTTCTGTATTGTTTAGGAAATGATGGAAGACTTCAGCACATTAATAAAGCAATTTAGACATGCGCCTGCCACAGCTGGTGGAGCACAGAAGATCAAAAGAACATTTTCATCTGCCTGACACACACACACCCCCAGTGTTGGTTCATTAATGGCTTACTTTTAGCGTAGGTTATAACTGTACACATCGAACAACAAAGCAGTGCCACGAAGTCCCCTGTCCTTAGGGAACAGAGGGAGCAGGAGAAAAAAGCAAGTCTGGTTGATGAAAGCATTCTCAGTGGCTGAGAACATCACTAACTGTGAGAGGGTTTGCTGTGAACTTTGAAAGGGTGGGAAGCGGAACTGTGCATCACCGTCTCTGTTTGATTACATTGTTCAGAATGAATCCCCCACTGATAAAATCATCCCTGGTAAAAGGCCTTCTAGCTTTCAGAGCCCTTGCAAGTGAAGCATGCATAGTGGGAACGTATCAGGGTTCTGTGAAATATGAACAATTGAGTGGTTTGGGGGCTGCCTGTCTGTTTTGGTGACAGAAGGTGAAGGTCTAAGTATGCATTTTAAATGAAATACAAACCGGTTTAGGTTCTGAAGAAGAAAGAAGGTCCATCCCTCCCTGACAGAGGAAAGAAACAAAACCCATTTTGCTTGTCGTGATGCTCATTCCATAGGGTCTCTAGTCTAAAGCCCTAAACTTCATCTGGAAGTCAGAAAGCATTTGCTCACAGGTTTTGCATTTTTGGAAAATGAAAGTCCACACATCCAGTTGCAGGAAATCCCAATGATGATGAAGCTAATTGGGCAGATTCCAGATCAAATTAGTTCCTGACCTAGAAGTTCCTTCTGAAGATCGTGAGAGTCCAACATTTCTGCCAAAGTAGGGTCACCTAGGGCAGATCACACAAGAAAGCATCCAGGTGGGTCTTAAAAGTCTCCAGAGAATGAGACTTACAAAGCCTCTGGGCAGCCTGTTCCAGGGCTCTGTCACCCTCACAGCAAAGAAGCTTTTCCTCATGTTGACTTGGAACTTCCTGTGTTCCAGTTTGTATCCATTGCCCCTTATCCTATCACAGGACACCATTTCAAAAGAGACTGCCACCTTCTTCTTGACACCCATCCTTCGGATCTTTATAGACAGTAATAAGACCCCCTTTCAGTCTTCTTGGGGCTAAACAGCCTCAAGTCTCTCAGCCTTTTCTCATCAGACAAATGTTCCAGTCCCCTAATCATCCTCAGATGGATGCTCTCCAGTATATCCCTGTCCCTCTTGACCTGGAGAGCCCAGAACTGGACACCATACTCCAGATGTGGTCTCAGCAGGACAGAGTAGAAGGGGAGGAGAACCTCGAGCTGCTGTCCATACTCACTGCATGCCAGGATATCGTTGTGGCATGATGGCCTTGGCTTAAGGGCAGAGCAGCAGAAAGGGCTCTGGCCCTTTCCCTCTGTAGAAGTGGAAGCACCTTGGGAGGTTGTTTCTGAACCCAGGCAGTAATGTGCCCATGGATTGCGCACAGCTATTCCTCTCTCTGCTTTGCTGACTGTGTCCCTGCCTATGGCAGGGGGTTGGAACTAGATGATCCTTGAGGTCCCTTCCAACCTTACCATTCTATGATTCTATGATTCTATGACTGTAACCTGCTTAGTCTTACAGGGAATGTATTCACTGTCTTTTTGTGAGCCAGATTCAAAGCCTGTTGAAGTCAGTGAAAGGAGTCCAGATTTTTTTCCCCATAGTTTTGGAGTCTGCTCTATATGAACAGCTGGTCTAGTACCAAGCCTTCTGGTGGAAGACAAGGAAAATAAGCAGCACCAAACCGCATTGGACTCAGTGCTGTGTTAAAGATATAAATGAAAGTAATGTGAAACTTGTAAAACCAGACTGGACAAAACACTCTGAAACATGCTGCAGGGAGCAGCCTAGGTGGTGCTAGCAGGGGAGTAAATTAGCTGTTCAGTGATTTCTTTTCCATAGCTTTTACTTTTCCACATATTCTGTAAGGTAACAGTACTTGTTTTTTTCCTTAGGCAAATAGCTGCCAGAGAGCAAAACTGGAATGAGCACATATGTAGTGTTTGCTTTTATCTTACATTACAAAAGAAGTATGAATACCTTGTGTTATTCCAAGTATAAAATTGCAGGTGTCAAATCATTTGGTGCTTTAAGGGCTGTGCCAGAAAAGTAATCCAGTAAAAATAGCTATGCCCTATTAAAGTGGAGCAGACAGTATTGTTGTTACAGCTCCTTGCTTGTATTGCTCCAGCAACATAAGATGGCACAAAATAAGAGATCAGCAAGAAACCTGCCTGTAATCACACACTGCATAGAAAGACAGGAGGATGGAATCCAGATAAATCTAAAGGCCCAAAGTGAGAACCTGTCTGGACTACTTTATGATCTGATTGAACTTTTAAAATGCCATTAAAGAAAAGCTGATACTGTCTTCCATAATGTCATCATAGGTATATTCAAGAGCAGTGGGTTAGGTGAGTGGGACATAAGGTGGGTTGGTAACAGGCTCAACAATAGAGTTCAGGGGATTGTGATCAGTGGTGCAGAGTGCAGTTGGAGGCCTGTGGCCAGTAGTGTTCCCCAAGGATCAGTACTGGGCACATTTTTGTTCAATATCTTCACCAGTGAAGGGCATTTCACTGGTAAGGCATCTTCACCTGGGTGAGGGCATTGAGTGTACCCTCAGAAAATTTGTTGATAGGAAACTAGGAGTGGTAGCTGACACACTGTCAGGCTGTGCTGCAATCCAACAGGATCTGGACAGGCTGGAGAGCTGTATGAAGGCAAACCTCGTGAAGTTCAGTAAGGATAAGTGCAAGGTCCTGCATCTGGGGAGGAATAGCAACAGGCACCAGTACAGGTTGGGGGCTGCCCTGCTGGAAAACAGCTCCATGAAGTCCTAGTGGACAGGAAGTTATCCATGGGACAGCAATGTGCCTTTAGGGCTAAGAGGGCAAATGGCACCCAGGGGTGCATTAAAAAAGTGTGGCCACCAAGTCTTAGAGAGGTTCTTCTCCTCCTCTACTCTGCCCTGGTGCAACCACACCTGGAATACTGTGTCCAGTTTTGAGTTCTCCAGCTTAAAAGTGCCAGGGATCTACTGGAGAGAGTCCAATGGAGAGCTGTGAGGATGACTGTGGTATTTGAACATCTGTTATATAGAGAAAGACTGAGACATCTGAGTCTGTTTAGCCTGGAGAAGTGAAGGCTGAGAGGGGATCTTATTAATAGCTATAATGAGTGTCAAGATGAAGATGAATGGTCTCTTTTCAGTGGTGCCCAGTAATGGGACAAGGAACAACAGGTACAAGAACACAGGAGATCCCACCTCAGCACAAGGATATGCTTCTTTAAGGGTGAGGGTGACAGACCCCTGGAACAGGCTGCCCAGAGAGGCTGTGGAATCTCCTTCTTCAGAGACTTTCAGAACCCACCTAGATGCATTCCTGTGTGACCTGCAGTAGGTGATCCTGCTTTGGCATGGGTGGTTGGACTCAATGATCTTTGGAGTCCATTCCAACTCCTAATATTCTGTGATTCTGTGGTCTCAGGGGATGATTCTTAGAGATCCCAAAGAATTAAAGCAGTGGGTGATTTGTGCTTGGCTCTGGTTAAGAACTCTATTCTAAGGAGTGTGCCATTTAAAAAATAGAAAAATAGCTGGAAAGGGGAAAGATTTTTGTTCATCTCCATGTTAGAGGTGAGAGTGCAAACCAGGGCTTAAGGTGGCTTGATGGGTTAGGTTAGCTCAGCAGCAGCTGCATTAGTTGTGCAGAGAATCCCTGAGTGCTGTCAAGTGATTTACAAAGCAAGGCTGCCCTTACCAAGCTGAATAAGCCTTCAGAAAGAAGCTTGCTGTGGACCTGAGCTGAGGCAGGAAGTATGAAGACAGGACACAGCAGAACACAATGATTTTTTGGTACATAATATTTCTCCTTGGTCTGGGATGAAGAGCCATGCACACACTTTGTGTGGCTCCTGGAAATTAAGTTAATGCTTTTATTGTCCATTCCACAAAAGCTGGCTCTGAAGAAAATCTATTTAGTAGATTATTTCTCTAAAGGAGGCAGAAGACTAACTGCATTTAACATTTTTCCAGGCCTCCAGAGCTGCAGTGAAACCTGGACTGAGACAGCCTGCTTTGCTAAATTGGGGACACACTGCTTCTGTCAGTATAGATGTTAAGAGGCTTATTAAAGGACATAGCAGCTGACAAGTGAGTCTTTAATCCCTGTCAAATCCCCTAAGTTTTTGACCAGTGCAAAGAAGTTCATATAAAGAAGAAGCTTCTACTCCCCACTTCATGTGTGTTACCAAATGAGATGTATTTACTTGCATAGTGACAGTCAGAACACATTTTACTTAACAATTTTCAAGATTAATTTTGTCTGCCTTAAAAAAACCCTCCCAAAATCCCCAGCTCTCCTTCCCCACTTCTTGAATACTGTGGGAGTCATGTTGTTATCCACACTGGTATTTTAAGTGGCATGCAGGGTGTGGCAGGCTACATAGTATACTGCTGAACAGCAGGCCAAAGCATAGAATTATAGTCATAGAATCACAGAATCATAAAATGGTAGGGGTTGGAAGGTACCTCTGAAGATCATTGAGTCCAACCCTTCTGCCACATGAAGACCACCTAGGGCAGGTCACACAGGAATGCATCCAGATAGTTCTTGAAAGTCTCCAGAAAAGGAGACTCCACAACCTCTCAGGGCAGCCTGTTCCAGGTCTCCAGCACTCCCACAGCAAGGAAGTTTCTCCTCATGTTGTTGTGGAACTTCCCATGTTCCAGTTTGTATGCATCGCCTCTTGTCCTATCACAGAACATCACTGAAAAGAGCCTGGCCCCTTCTTCTTAGACACTCACCCTTCAGATATTTATAAGCATTCATAAGATGTCTCAGTTTTCTCTGCTCCAGGCTAAACAGCCCCAGGTCTCTCAGCCTATCCTCATCAGACAGATGTTCCAGTCTCTTCATCATCCTCATAGTTCTAAATCCTGATACTGAGAGGCTGCAGTTGTGTTATAAGGTCAAAAATTAAAGGCATGGGGATGCAGCAAAGCCTGCTTGTTCTGGCAGATACAAGGAGGGGGTTAACAGTCACACATGTCAATTTACAGGAGAAACTTTTTTTCATTTTTACTTTGCAAGCCACATGCTGACGCTGAACCTAAATGCCTCATGCTGTAATGAGTAAGTTCATTTTAGGTTCCTGTTTTGTACTAGTTGCCTCCCTATTAATCAGTGAAATGATACCAAAACCCAGAGCCAGCAATGAAGGATAAATTAGGGTGGGGTTTTTTCCAGGTGCTGAAAGAGGGGAAAAAAAAAAACCAAAAAAAAACCCCCACCCACAAAAGACCACTGCAGTAGGCCTGTCAGTCAGTAGATCAAAGGATGCATCTGGTGTAGTTGGGTATGCTGTAAGGTGAGCGATTTGTTCAGTAGTTAGCTCTAGTTAACCAACATGACTATTCATTCTAAAATAAGCACTCTGGCAGTGTTTGCTCCCAGGCAAATACTTGTTCTGCTACAGTTCTTTCTCAGCTCGGCTGCCTCTGATCCCCTTTGCAAGTGCAGAAGTTGTTAGCCTTTGTAGTCATGAGAGTTAATTACCACTCCTTTTGTTCAGTTTTCTGCGTGGCCAAAATCTTTTATGTCCTTTCCACGGCTGGGGAGTGGAAAGACTAGCCTGTGTTAAGGGACTGTTTCTTGTGCAATGTATGATTAATCGCTGCCAAGAAGTGGTCTGCCACATGTGTGCTGCTGGCAGGTTGGTGGCTGTGCAGCTGCACTGCTAATGACATAGCTGGGCTGGTTAAGCATGGTGCATCTGATGGTTGAGACAGGCTGCAGGGCACAGCAGGAGACTGAGGTTAGGTAAACTGAGACACCTGGGAAATGCTGGCTAGATATGGCATCTGGGGATTGATAGGATGGATCATAGAATCATAGAAGGGTTTGGGTTGGAAGATCATCTAGTTTAACACCCTCCCCTGCCACAGGCAGGGACACCTTCCATTAGACCAGCTTGCTATTGTCCAACTTGGTGTTGAACACCTCTGGAGGGGCATGCATGACCTCCCTAGGCAACCTGTTCCAGTGTCTCACCACCCTCACTGTAAAGAATTCCTTCCTAATACCTAGTCTAAATCTACCCTCCTCAAGCTTAATTCCCTTAAAATTTCAACTTAATCCCCTTTCATCCTATCATTACAAGCCCTGTAAAAGGTCTCTTCACAGTTTTCTTGTAGGCCCCCTTCAGGTACTGGAAGGCCAAGGCTGGACATGTGGAGAATGCAGCTACCAGCTATGGTACAAGGCAGTGAGTAAGGAGCAGAGGAAGAAGTTAATAGCAGACTAATAATTCATGTAGCAACCAACCATACTCAGCATGCCCCTTTGGTAATGGGCTGGACTCCCTTAGGTTTGGGAGTGGTTGTGGTGCTAGGAGAGGAGTATGTATTACTGTTTAGCTTTCATACCAGGCCAAGAAAACTGGGTTTATCTTCAAGCCCTAAAGCATTGTCCCCACAAAAGCAGACACTCAAACACAGTGCTCTTTAGAACTTGTGGCCTCCAGTAGTAGGAAGCTCAGCAAAGACCACATCCTTTTAGCATCTCTAATCTATGGAGTTTTTTACTTGAATTATGTTTTTCCTTTTCAGCTAAATTAAACCATAGCAAAGAGCCTTTCACTGTGTGCTAAGATATTCTCAAGCACTCTTGTTTCCAAGGGTGACTTTACAGGGGGCAGCAACGTAAGTTTAGAACAGAGGCCTTACGTGTCCCAGTTACAGATTTACTTCCCATGCTGCAGACAGCTTGATTTGTGAAAGGAGAAAAAAGGACAAAATAGCAAAACAA
The DNA here is from genome assembly GCA_013396675.1 of Eubucco bourcierii. Taxonomy (NCBI): domain Eukaryota; kingdom Metazoa; phylum Chordata; class Aves; order Piciformes; family Ramphastidae; genus Eubucco; species Eubucco bourcierii. Next base: position 346,465 of record VWZE01005843.1, read on the forward strand.
AACTCAACCCACAGCCTGTGTGAGAGAGAAAAACACAGACTTGCTGTGCTGCAGAGGAAGTGTCAAACACAAACATTTCAAAGGGGGAAAGCTTCTAGTCTTCATGTACACGATAAAAATCCTTTTACAAGAATAAGTCACATAACTTTGACTATTTTTATGCTTTAAAAGCTTCCTGCTTAATACCTGTGGGATAAGTCTGTGCAGCTAGCTGGAGGCCAATTTTAACCTTGGCCCATTGAAATCTATTGACCTGTGGTTTGGTACAGAGCTGGCCATTGTTTTTCTCCTGCTTTGAAATAAGGGATATCTGGGAAACCTCTAGCACTGCACCCCCTCAGAAAAAAAAAATAAAAGAAATCACATAACTGACTCTGCTCTAGGCCTGTTTTACTTAGCTGCTGCAAAGTAGTCAGATATTGAAAGTGTTGCTTAATTAAGCAATTGTCAGACTGAAAAACTCACCATAATGCTTTTTATACTGAATGGGGTAGATACTGAGGGGACATTAAGTGCATGTGTGATTCCAGAGCTCTTTCATTCTCATTTGAACTGAGCAGCAGTTGTGGAAAGGGAAGGCTGAACTGGGGTGTTCTGCTGTTGAACAAACAGTTTTCTTTCTAAAGCAAAGTCTCATGGCAGTGCTCTGCAGGGCTTGTGATTCATGAAGTCAGTTGAGTGCTGCAGGGAGCTCTTGTCTTGATTTGTGGAGTTTGCTAATAAATGTATTCTTCAGAATTACAGCCCAACACCTTCTTAAAAGTGGAGTTCATGGCTTTGTCTTGAAAAGTAGCCTGCTATGATTACTGGACACTGCTTTTATGATAGGTGAGGCAGCCTCTTTGTGGCCCACTTATTTACACCACCACTAAATGGAGGAAAAGATTTGGGATGATCCCATCTTAAAGGGGAGAAGAAAACAACATAGCACTACCATTGACAACACAAACTTGCTTTAAGCACATTCTCTAGCTAGTTTGAGTCATCCATCCTCAAATGTGTGCATTCTCTTCTTCCTCTTTACTGTTCCCTAAGCCCGTGTGACAAACCAGTGCTTTGACTGGAAATTGCTGTGCATAATGGGGGTGCTCCTCAGAGCAGTCAGGGATGAAGACTGTGGGGAGGGCCTGAGAAAGAAAACTGGAGCCCAGGTTGCAAGAGCTGCTTATGTCAAGTGTTGCTTCTTAAGGCAAGCTCTGAAAGGATATAGCCAACCATGGCTAAGCCATCCATTATTTAGTGACTCCCTTGCTGCCTGTTCTACCTCTCTCCCTGTTGTTTTCCTCCTGATGCAGGCTTTGGTTTTTGGGAGGTTGGATGTTTCTTTCCCTGTCATCTCCCCATGCTCAATGCTAGGAATTTCAGTTTTAAATCCAAAATATTGAGAAGGAAAAAAAACATTTCCTGGTTATGAAATTGAGTGAGTCAAACATACTGTTAAATTCATAGAATCATAGAATTATTTGGGTTGGAGGGGACCTTAAAAATCATCTAGTTCCAACCCCCCTGCCACATGCAGGGACACCTACTGGACCAAGCTGCTTAAGTTCTCATCCATGCTGGCTTTGAACACCTCCAGGCTTAAGTCTTGACGGATTCTCTGGACAACCTCTTCCAGTGCCTCACCACTCTCAAGGGGAAGAATTTCTTCCTAATGTCTGATCTCAGTGGAGCTTCTCCCAGTTTGAGCTGCTGCATGCCTTTCTGGCAGCAGGATCTGAAATGTGCACATCTGAGCCAAGTGTGGCAAACAGTGATCATCCACAGAAACCAAATGGAATATGGCCACCCAGGTGATTCTATTTTAAAACTACATAGTGCAGGTGAGCAGGTCTATTTTGGTAAGGTTTAAGAGAGACACCAAAGAACTGATTTTCCAGATATACCAAGCTATGAAGTGTTGCTTAGTTGTTCACACCATTTTTCCTTATGTCAGCCAAATGCAGTTTTGGGGATGTACTTCTAGCATGTGTTGAGTTGTGGAATCCACCTTCACCAATTTAATTTCTATATCAGAACACATCAGAAAAGTTTTTTTCTCTTATCCATGTGTATTTGTATCCATACATGTGTATCCCTTTATTAACTGTTAGCATTAACTGTAGGCATCAGGGACAAGAGAGTGCAAAATTTCCTGCCATCTGCCCAAATAGGAGACTGGCTTCAAAAAGAATACTCAGGTGTTTGTGGAAGCTGGGCAGGATGATGAAGATGATGAAGCCCCTGGGTGAGGGGGGAAAAAAAAAAATTCTCAATTGGCAAACTTCTTGGAAAATCAGAAATTTGGTTATCTGATATGAAGTGTGGGATTCCAGTTTTCTGCTTCACAGAAACTGTTAGAACAGCACACAGACTGAGCAAAGTTGAGTTAATGGTATCACAAAAGGTTTTGATAAGTTGTCCTAGTTCAGGAGAGGATTCCTCACCTCTTCATGGAAGAGAGTTGCTTGTCATAACAGGCAGAGGCTGCAGCCAGCTCCGTCGCAGCAGCATCTGTGTCGCTGGTTTGGCTCTTCCACAGGGTGACAGCAGCACCAGGGGCAGTGTTAGGGTAGCAAGTCTGTAGATGAAAAGATACAAATGTGATTACAGGGTTGGCTATGCTGTTAGACAAATTCAGCCAATTGCTTTTTCTGTTGAACAACGCTCAGAGCCTGATGGAGTCAGGGGAAGTTTTGCCATCAGCTTCCCTGGGAGGGCAGGGTTTTGCTTACTGGTTAAATTAGCTGTGTCTGTATTGAAGCATATGGGAGCAAGTGCAGAAGTCTTGAATTGAAGGGGGCAGTAAGCAGATTTACACATTTATTTTGTTACACAGGTAAAAACTGAGACAGCAAAACCCATCTGCTGAGCCTTCAGCACATCCCTAAATACCCCATGTTAAAGTCAGAGCATTCTTTTCAATTTTATTTATGGCCCTGGCTGCTTGAATGAGTGCATCTGGAGCTCAGATGCCTTCTGCCCTTATTGCAAGTTAGTTTACTTAAAACACTGCACATGCTGCTGTCAGATCTTTGCTGTGGAGCTGCCAGGCTCTGTAGCAGAGGTGCTTTTGTGTCTGTGTATGTTTTTTATGTGAAAAAGCTGTTGAACTTTATGCATAAACACTCTGCCTCTTTTTTTTTTGTTTGTTTGTTTTGGGTTTTTTTGTTATTTTTTTTGTCCCCCCCCCCTCCCTCTTTGTTACACACTGTGGACTAGCATTGAATATTCAGGGAAAGCTCCCCAGAGAGATTAGGGACATGGACAGATTTTAAACAGGCCCTTAATGCATGGACATGAAAGGACAAACGTTCCAGTGGGAATACTAATGCAAATGCCCTGCTTTTGGGTCAAAATGCATTAAACAGCTGCTTGCTTTTTAAATTAATAGAGACTGAAAATCATAACAGTTATAAATAGAGAACTTGCTATTTCCTCACTGTAGTAGCCTAATAGAGTAAAAGTACTTCACTGACACCCTTTGTTACAGAGAATACAACACTGTCAAGCACCAGTGCTGGAGAGGAGCACATCTATGAAGCCCTTTTCGCAGGGCTCCGAGTCCCAAATCCTTCTGAAACTTACTTCAGACTGGAGTTGTCTGTGTCCTTTCCAGAAAACTATGGGAACTGAGACTTAATAGCAGTAGGTATTAGGTGCTCTGACATAAACTGCTGTTACCAGTTACTTTGATTACACCAGTGTGGAAGATAGCCTCTTATTTTAGCCTGTTTATATAGCATATTTATTTTTTAATACATCTACATTGAAACAAATATAGTGAAGCCACTGCCTAAGCAAACAGTACCAGCACATATATTTGGACCAGTAATTGAATTTGGATGCAAAAACTGACAACCTAGATGGATCAGCATCTGAAACTGAGGCCTGTAATAGTAACACAACAGTATCAAAGCTTCACATCACCACATGGTTGGCATTATTTATTGTTAAGATACATGTGTGTTAAAGGAAGGTTTGATGGGTTTAAAATAAATATAATGGAAAGCTATTTCAAGTACCTTATGTCTCTGAAATAAATATAATCCCCTGGCATTGCCTTGGAGGCATACATTGCCTCCACCTCTGGAGGCCTTAGCACAGCACCTGCTGCAGCAGGTCCACACAAAACAGATGCAAGGGCTGCAGCACCTCTCCTGTGAGGACAGGCTGAGAGAGTGTGGGCTGTTTGGCCTAGAGAAGAGAAGGCTCTAGGGGAACCTTGTGACATTCAAGTATTTAAAGAGTTAAATAAGGAAGATGGGGACAATCTTTTTAGCAGGGCCTGTTGTGACAGGACAAGGGTTGATAGTTTTAGACTAAAAGAGATTTAGACTTGATACAAGGTACTTTTTGTTTTGGTTTTTTTTTTTTTATTCCCCACAATGCAGGTGGTGAAACACTGGCCCAAGTTATCCAGAAAGGTGGTGAATGCCTCACTTCTGGAAATATTCCAGCCCAGGTTGCATGGGACTCTGAGCTAATGTCTGTGCTGAGTGCAGGGGTTTGGACTGGATGACTTTTAAAGGTCCTTTCCAGCCTATGATCCTATTGTTTCGTTGCTCTAAGTTTGCCTTCTGGTTCCTTCAGCCTGACTCTGTCTCACTGCTGTGCTCCAGTTCATGGACTGGAACCAAGTGCAGTACAGAAGTGCAGGAGCTTGCATATAATGCATAAGTTTCCATCATGGTCCACATTTCATGATCGTTTCCTGTGCTGCCTGCATTGTTCCCACAGCTCTTCCTGTTGACTTCTCTTTGCTTTCTACCAATCCAGACCTTTCTTTCCATCCTTACAGCTTTTCCTGGTCTGTTTCACCTGTTGTGCTATTTCAGCCGTTCTGTGGAGATATGTTCTCTGCACTAAATGTTGTTCCCAAATTAATTGTGTCAGCTGCCTTTGGGACTGTGTAGGGTGCATGCATCCTGTTAGCTGCTTGGAAAACAGTGGTGGGGTCCCACTCTGCAGCTGTAGGACATAGGTAGAATTGCAGCTGCTGCCCAGGAGAGATGCAATTTAGGGTTCTTTCAGGGTGAGGTGGCTTCTTTAAGTTTAGCCTTGCTCTCAGTAACACCTGTGGTGCAACCACACTCAACAGTTTGTGGTTTGGATGTTAAAGAGAACAATTTCCTTTGAGAAGATGTCTGCCCTTGACATAAATGGCAAGACCTCAAGATACCTGCATTCACACATGGCCATGAAAGCCAATCAGCCAGCAAGACCAGACAGACCCCTCTCTGATTCTTGTTAAAATGAATACTCGTTGGGCCCCAAGAAGGTGCCACTAGTGTGCCCTTGCATGCCACTGCTCTTCCTCTCTGTCCTAAAACACACAGATATCTGTTGAGACAAGTGCCAGTCTTGTCTCCATGTCTCACATGCTTGGCTGTTTCTCAGAGATGCTTGGAGAAGAGGAAATGCCAGAAGGAGGGTGCAATTTTCCAAGCTTGTAGTACATACTTCTCCACAGATGCCCTGCACAGTGCCTTGGGTCAGTGCTGCCGCCGTGCTGGGTCTTCTCCCGACTGAGTTGTGCTACATCACTATGGATTCAAAAGGCTAGGGTAAAGGAAAACTAAAAGCAGGGCTAGGGAGTGAAATGAAGACACTTGCCAGTGTCGTTTTCGTCCCAAGAAAAAGGTGAATAACGCTTGCCCATGTGTCCAGAAGATGGCACTGGCAGCCCGAGCCTGCCCGCAGCTTGCCCAGCCCAGCCCAGCCCTGGCTGGTTCAGCCTCCTCAGAGGTTCTCAGCGGCCCAGCTTGTGCTCTTCTTCCCTGGCTCCAGGCTGGACCCAGGGGTAACTGGCAAAGGGATGACCAATAGATGAGGCTGGAGTCTTGCAGCTTGAATAAGCAGCTGAGCCTCGGAAAGAGGAAAAGCTTTAAGCAGCAGAATCTTTACCTCCTAGTTACAAAATCAGTAGCGCTGTTGAGGTGGGGAAAAGGCCATCTAAAGACACCATTCATGGTTTTAAAGGATGTTTTGCAGCAGCTGCTGGTATGGGCACTCTCACCCTGTCAGTAGTTGTGTGTGAATTGGTGTGAGCAGGTGAGTTACTTCATGTGCCGGCGAGCACTTCTTGGGTGGCATAATTCTAAATACCAAGAGGAAACTGCTTTATCTGCTCCTTTTGGGGGGAGCCTCTGTGTCTGTGAAAGGTATAGAATCATAGAATTGTTCTGGCTGCAAAAGACCTCCAAGATCATTGAGTCCAACCATCAACCCAACACCACTGTTCCCATTAAACCATGTCCAGAGTGCCATGTCTACACGTTTTTTGTACACCTACAGGGACAGTGGCTCCACTCTGGGCAGCCTGTTCCAGTGCCTGACTACCCTTTCAGCAAAGTTTTTCCTAATAGGCAGACCTGGAGCAGGGTTTTGGCACTGTGATACGAGGCTTTCAGCCAAAGAGCAAAGCAAGGAGAAACCTTGGTGCAGGAGAGCCCTCAGCTCAGCACCCCTGGGCAGTGGATAATATTATCAAGCACATTTGATGAGTTAGGCTTTACTGCAAGAGTGGTTCTGGCTTTTATGGTTCCTTTCTTGAGATGGGAAGATAGCTTTCTTAGTTTAGGCAGTGCTTTCCAGCCTCAAAAGCCACAGGGATCCATGCTGGGTTTTGGGGATATCCTGCTTTCCACATTGGCTAGTGGGGTATCCCCATTTTCCCTTAATAACATTTATAGCTTTTGGTTACAAAAAAAAATCTTTCTTTTCCCCTTTTTCTTACTCCATCTCACCTCAGTGGGAGCAAAAAACTGGCTCCTGTTCCTTGCTGCTGCGGTGGGAAGGGGAGGGCAGGCACCAGGCCAGCTCCTGGCTGCTGCCAGCCCTCATCCTGCAGCCGCTGAGCTCTTCTCCTTCCGCGGCAGCCGTTGGGCCAACAGCAGCAGGCAGGGCGGGATGCCTGAGGGAGAGCAGGGGGCTGTCCGCTGGTCACGGTGATTGCTTTTTGCCAAAACCCAATCCAACAAAACAGAATCCAAAATAACCTCCAAACTGCAACGGCTCTGTTCTTAGGCACTGTTATTTTGCATCTAGCGGCATGAAATTGGAAAGCAAGCTGGAATGAACTCCTGATAGCTGGGTACAGTGTGTTTGCTGTGTGCCTTTAGTTTAACGTTGTCCTGAAGTGACCCTTCTGCTTGATACCCTGAGTGGCTAAAAGCAACTGGGTTTAAAATACAGATAATTGAGTCCATTTAAATTTTTTTTAGAAGGTTTTACCACAAACATGTAGATTGAAAATAAGGAGTAGAGGGGAAGTTATTCCAAGCTGCAGGGTTGACTTTGAGCTGGAACAGGCTGCTTTTTCCCAGGTGCTTATCTGCTGTTGATGACTCTTGGCTTTATGCATATGCAGGAAGGCAGAACATGCAGCCAAACAAGAGGGCTGCATAGAGAGAAAATTTGTAACCTTGCAGCAGCCTGAGTCCTTGCTGTGTCTTATTTCTGCCCCTGTCCTTTGTTTCTTTTACAGTCCCCTTGCTAGATAATGTTAGGGGCTGGGCTTCTTTGGTTTTCTCTCTCACACCTTTTTTCTTTTTTCTTTTTTTTAATAATTACGTTGTTGTTTTACACCATTTCTGATGGATTCTTCATCACCTGCTCCCTGCAAGGCAAACTACATTGCTGCTTCCCTTCCGTAGCAGCTGTGCTGGAGAACTGCTGATGAGGAACAAAAAAAGGGAGCTACTGAGCAATCATTTGGAGACTGGCTATTAAGAAAAAAAAAAAAAAAAAAAAGCCAGCTAATTAGAGCTTAGAGGGAGAGGCAACACTTTGTGCAAAAACAACAGAAGGTAGGCCCTCCAAATCCCATACACTCCCTGTAAATAGCTATAATTATCCCCACAGTATTCAATTTATTAATTAAAATTTAATTAATATTTTCTGTCCCTGACAATCATCATAGAGGTGGTCAGGAAAACACACTGGCAGCTGGGTTTTCATAGAGCAGCAGTGACATTCAATAGGGTAGAGGTACAGGAGACTTCTCTTGCTCTCTCTGTTGTACCTGTGATAAAAAAAGAACTGTGTCCTTCTGTGAACACCTTGTGCTCAGCACTGCTGAGGCCACACCTTGAGTACTGAGTTCAGTTTTGGGACCTTCACTACAAGAAAGACAATGAGGTGCTGGAGCAGGTCCAGAGAAGGGCAACAAAGCTGGTGAAGAGTCTGGAGAACAGATCTGGTGTGAAGCAGCTGAGGAAGCTGTGGTTATTTAGTCTGGAGAAGAGGAGGCTGAGGGGAGACCTTCTGGCTCTCTGCAGTTCCCTGAAAGGAGGTTGGAGTGAGGTGGGTGTTGGTCTCTTCTCCCTAGTAACAAGTGATAGGATGAGTGGAGATGGCTTCAAATTACACCAGGGGAGGTTTAGGTTGAATATTAGAAGAAGCTTCTTCACTGAAGGGGTTCTCAAAGACTGTTACAGACTCTGCAGGGAGGTGGTTGAATCCCCATCCGTGAAGGTGTAGAAGAGGCAGAGATGTGGTGCTGAGGGACATGGTTTAGCACCAAGCATGGTAGAATTAGAGAATGGTTCAACTTGATGATCATGAAAGGTCTTTTCCAACCAAAATGGTTCTATGATTCATGAAACTGAGCATGGAATAGCTGTCAAGGAAGGGGAGGATGTGAGACAGGGTAAGCCCCATTCTTCTGGACACTTCCACCTTACAAGTACAGCCTTCACCTGGGTTATTGGAAAGTGTGCAAGGGAGGAATAGTAATAAAGTGAATGTCATCATTACTTCCTTGACCACACCAACTGAGGGCTGCTCTACAGCACTGTGTTTCACTTGGTTTAGTGTTCTGCTTGATGTATTTGTCTGAATGGAGTGACCTGAGCAGAGATACCTCTCCTGAACTTCATGAGCCCCATCAAAGTAGATCAGATATTATTTTAAAAAAGATGTGCTAATACTAGTTTAGTGCCCTGCTGTTTTGCTCCAGAGATAGGTTTTAGTCATTCACACCACCCATGATCAGTATGTCAGACACCTGTCAGTGTTTGAGCTCTCTTCTGGGACAAATCCATTGGTATCAGTCAGGGGAAAGATGAGTAGTGTCAACTGTGTGGAGTTTGCTCCAGTCAGACAGGATAGATGTGGAAGTCACCAGCTCTATTTCCTTCCAGAAAGACAGTCCTTCAGCATTGTGCCATCCTCCTCCTGGAGCACACAACAGCTTTTTCTGACATTGTAGTGTTTTTGCTGCTGTGCTGGCCAGCAGCAGACACCAGTTAGTATTTCACCTGTTCCCTACTGAAAAACCAAAACCAACTACCAAGCCCATGCACAGAAAATAATAACTATTAGCTACTCCTAACAGTGTGGTCATGGAGCAAGCCTGCAAAAAACTGGCCTGTGGGCAAGGGTTGGCTGTACAGACCTGCTGAGAATGGCCATGAGGGAAAGGTCTTTTATTCCCCATTTAACAGAAGAGTGCAGGCTGAATTAATAAGAGAATATACTCAGCATCTCCCAGGCCACAGGGAAAAAGTTTTCAGTACAGAGCTTTAGGTGGAAGTAAGAGAGGAGAGGAGATGGGACAAGTGCTATCATCATCACCATTTCCTATTCTTTTGTCTGCTCTTCAGGATGAAACATGCTGGGTTAGGCAAGTTTTGGATACACCTGGTGGATCAAGCCCTTCTGGTAGTGAAGTGGCATTCCATTTCTCAATCCTAGGGAGGTAGGCACCACCAATCTGTTTAAAGCTATGAGGTCAGAAGTCTTTCTGAGCACACCCAGCAGCAGAACTGGAGGTTCCTGGAGAATGTCAGCATTAGAAGAGTGTCACAATTTAGAGTCTCTTTGGTGCAAAACTGCAACTTTAGGACCATCACAGACTATCCTCTTACGGTCTCTCCTATGGTCATACAAGAAACAAGCCACAGGCCCACCAGGTTGTGAGTTACATCTCCCTTCAGTTGTGTGTTCCAAGGCATGGCCAACACTAAGGGGTGGTGGGAGGCAAGAATGAGCAAGTTCTCTACCCTTGTAAGAAAAGTAGTGCCTCTGATGCCCTGCAAAGGGCTGTCCCCATTCTGCCAGCAGCAGGGCCAGAAGGGTGGAGATGCAGATGCTATTGCAGTTGCAGTGGTTGTACTGGATTCAGGCTGGGACGCCCAGTAGGGCAATGCTGAGTCACAGCAGCATTTAATCTTGTGTTGCCACACGTGATGGAACAGGCCCAAGCCATTGTTGTGCTGTTGGTAATTCCAGGTAGATTCCAATAGAACTTAGGGAGGTGGAAAAAGGTGTAGATAATCACTGCAGTCTTAACCCTCCAATGAGCACAGTAATTGTCCACCAGCTGTTGTGACTATTGCTTGACTGCCTCCTCAAAGGAGGTTGGAGCAAGGTAGGGCATGGTCTCTGCTGACTTGCAACAAGTGACAAGACAAAAGGAAATGGCCTCAAGTTGTGCCAGGGGAGGTTCTGTTTGAATATTAGGAAGCACTTCTCCACAGAAAGGATTGTCAGGCATTGGCACTGGCTGACCAGGGAGGTGGTGGAGTCACCAACCCTGAAGATATTTAAAGGATGCTTAGATGTGGTGCTGAGGGATGTGGTTTAGTGGTAGTGGCAGGATTGTGAGCTCTAGTTGAGTAGTTGGACTTGATGATCTCAAAGGTGTCTCCCAGCCTCAACAGTTCCATGATTCTATGACCTTGCATGCATTACTTAGCCTTTTCTTTCTTTCTTCTAACCTAGCAAATGATTTTAACTGAAGTTTTAGACAGGTACTTCTGCAACTCTCTGAAATTCACCAGCTTCTCTGACTTCTGTAAAAAGAAGAGCAATGGGGGAGGAAAACAAACCCTGGGCAAGTCACTGCTAAGTTCTGAACTCAACATTCAGAGCAACAAATACATCCAAATGATTTTTGTTTTACTGTTAGTCATTTGTACTAACCTGCAATTAAAAGGCTCAGCATTTGTTCTCATCTCTTTCTGAAACTACATTTTCCACTTCCTAGGCCCTGGCCTCAGGCAGTGGATTTTTGAAGCAATCATGCCTTAGTAATTAATGTTTAAAGATTGAATGTTGCAACTTTTAACACAGTTTGTCACTGAGTAAACATCCAGCAATGCCTGGTACCAAAAAAGAAGAGAGCACAAATATACAAGGCTTTTACTGGAAGCTGCAGGTCCTGTGAACACTATCCTCACAGCTCCCAGCTGCACTGCTTTTGGTTGGCCCTTCCTCTGTGGTTGGGGATGGGGGAGAATGCCATGCTTTTAAAAAAATATATAGGCAGAATGAAATAAATACCACATCTCATCTGTCAGTTCTTTGTGACTCAGCACCCCAGAAAGCTTGCTGGGAACCATTAGCTCACACAGAAAGGGAGGAGGCAAATCTTTGACAAATGATCTGTGGTCACAACATGAGCAGTGCCACTTCTGGATTTTTGCAGGAGCAAAAGGAAGGGGTAAAAATAGAAGTCGAGGATTAAAAGTATGGTCAGAAGTTTCTGTTCTGGTTCATGGCCCTTTGTGTGACCCAAGTTTGCATTTTCTCTGTAGAAGCCACAGTTCCCTCTCTGTTACTAACCCAGCTGGTTTCAGGGGTGGTAGCAGCCCATCCTACATGAGGTTTGTGTATGTATGTGACACGTCAGCAGTGTTACCTGAATTTCTCACTGCAGTGGGTTTTGATGCTTTAGAAATGAAATTACTGTATCATCCCTTTCTAAAAGCAGTCCCTGGCAGATGGAAAGGCAAGTGGGAAAACCAGCAAGTTTGGCATTTCAGGAAGGGGGAAGGGTAGTCTGGATTGAAACTCCTCCTTACTTTAGGCATCTGACTTGGGCATTGCAATCATGATTCAGACCTTTTGGGAGACACACCTCATGCCTAACATTTCCCGATTGGTTGGCACAAGGCAGCTGCCTCTTCATCTGAAACTCCTAAGACAGGAAAAGTGCCTTGTGAGTGGTTTCTGTCAAAAGGGCTATGGGGGTCATCACACTGTGCCATGGGAAGAGTCTGGCCGTGCCAGGGAACCCAGGCTGCAGCCACTAGTTTGATATATCCCCTCCCGATCTGATCTCAGTTCTGTTTCCAAAACACTGAAGCCTATCCTGGTCTGGCAGAGGCCAGTGAGAAAATCCTAAACAAACCAACTGGAACAAGAACAGAATACTGCTTTGGGCTGGCTTTCCTTTTTTACTCCTCTTGGTTTCTACCTTCCAGAAAAGAGAAGGAAATGCCCCATCCAAGACACAATTGGCAGGTGGGCAAGCCAAGTTCAAAGCAGGTGCTTTGGGCTTTGTTACTCTTTGATATTCTCTCTGCTCAGAAGAAACCAAAACTGAGAGAAGTTCTGGAAGAGCTCCATACATCTGATTCTGCAATTAACTGTGAAAATGGAACCTCCCAAATAATCTTGCCTTTCTGGGAGTGAAGTCCAGGCTCTAACAAAGATTAGTAAGAGAAACATTCATCACTAGTCACACTCATTTGGGTAACAGGCAAGTTTGTGCCTGTGCTCACTTCTAGTATTCATTATGAATATTAGTGACTTCCTAGGCAGTAATCCCAGATGAATAGTAAATGAAATATTGCCTTCTGCTTTCAGAATTTCCTCTTCTTTTAGCATTGTTTATTACCATCAAGAGCAAACTGATACATTAACTGTGTACCCACTGCTTGGTTATTTTATTATCCATTGGCTTTACTTATCTACCCAGATTATTGACTCTAAAAAAGGTTAAGCTATTTTTAAAACGATTTTGCTGTCGAAGCACAGTTGGTTTTAATTCTTTTTGTTGTTGTTTTGGCTTCTTTAAAACTTTTCCAGTAAAGATCAGGACCTATTTGTACTACATTTAAAAGCCATCTCAAAATAGCTTGCTTGCATTTTTTTTTTTTTCCTCCTGTTTGGTTTTTCACAGAGCCCTTACAAAAAGCGAGGTCCAGAAAGCACTGCTGCAGGGTAGAGGGTGCTTGGGTTACATTTCATCTTAAACATGATGCAGATCCTTCAGCATTTTGCTAAACTGAAGCATTACCAAGTCCCATGGAAAATGCTTTGGGAGTAAAAGCAGCATGTTTTGTAAGCAATGCTTAATCCTAACCAGACCGTTCAAATGGAGTGTAATAACCACTCTGCTGCAGCTAATGAGAAGATTTTGTTCAACCTTGTTGGGTTCTCAGACAGGCAGAGATAACATGTTTGCCCTTGCTAACAGCGTTCATTTAGCTGTCTTTCCTTTCCTAGTCTGAGAATTAGAATTCCTCTCCATTGTTTGTGTAGAAAGACTCAAAGTGCTCAAGGAGATGGTGTGGGAGCCGCTGTGTTTAGAAGCAGCAGCTGCATTCGCATAGAAGATATAGAACGGTTTAGGTTGGAAGGGACCTCAGAGCTCAACCAGTTCCAACCCTCCGCTATAGGCAGGGACACCTCCCACTAGCACAGGTCACTCAAGGCCTCGTCCAACCTGGCCTTGAACACCTCCAGGGAGGGAGCAGCCACAACCTCCCTGGGCAACCTGTGCCAGTGTCTCACCACCCTCACTGGAAAGAACTTCTTCCTAACATCCAGTTTAAATCTCCCCTCTGCCAGTTCAAACCCATTATTCTTTGTCCTGTCATTACAAGCCCTCCCGTAGGCCCCCCTTCAGATACTGGAAGACCACAATGAGGTCTCCTGGAAGCCTTCTCCAGGCTGCAGAGCCCCAACTCTCTCAGCCTGTCCTCATAGCAGAGCTGCTGCAGCCCTCTGAGCATCTTGGTGGTCTTCTCTGGACTCTCTCCAGCAGTTCCATGTCCTTCCTGTGCTGGGGGTTCTAGAACTGTACATAGTACTCCAGGTGGGGTCTCATGAGAGCAGAGTAAAGGGGGAGAACCCCCTCCCTTGCCATGCTGGCCACAGTTCTCTTGCTACAGCCCAGGACATGGTTTTTGTTTGGGCACATGCACATCTCCCAACTTCTTGTGCAGCCATTTATCTTTGGTCAAAATAAGCATCCTTACCCTGCATTTGAGCTGATGGCCTTCAACTGAACAGTGCTAGTTTGCTGCAGAGGCTGCCTTGCTGCAGTGAGGGACAGTGCAAGAGCTGGGCTGAAGACAGAGCAAGCAGCTGTCTGACATGCCAGCTCACACACCTGTGTGCACACCTGCACACTGGCCAGCATGTATATTAAGCCATGCTGGTTTATACACCGACATTTGGAAGTGTTTAGCTTTTCTTTTTCCCTAGGCTCAATCCCCAGCTTAATCCAAATCCTGTCCCCAGACTCAACATAATTTTGTTCTTACATTGCCTGAACTGGGCAGGCTCCCAGCACCTCCTTTGTCTCGGGACCAGGTCTCAAGTGCTACATTTTATCTAGAGGACATTTTGAAAGACTTAACGACTGTTGACTTCCAAGGCCGTTTTATGAGAGCTTGTAAAGAAGCAAGCAGAGGCACAGAACGATTTGATCAGGGATACAGTCATCTAAGTATCAGGGATAAGGGTAAAATTTAGGGATCCAGCTTTCCACTTGCACCAGAGAATAATTTGCTGTCTTTGTTTTGTTTTCTCTTTTGATCTTTCTCCTCCTTACTTAACTGCTAGAATTAAAAAGACCAAGGGAATTTATGCTCCTTGTCTTGTTTTGAAACCAGCAATGAATGCTTCAGGGTTTTATGAAGGAAAACCTTACTTTAAAGATGCCACACGCTAAAGTTTTCTCTCTGGGAGCATGGGATAGGGAGGGATAAAAAGCTCCATTAGTGACCCTTTAGCTGTGTAACCCTTCCTTAAAATGCCAACAACTGAGCTTCCACGGAGAGCAAATATTGAAAGAGGGATGTGAAGGACATTATGAAAGAAGAAAGCAAGAAAAGGGATCTGCTCAGACAAGTTTCTTGGGAAAGGTGATGTAATGTGTACTGTAGAAAATCCTAGTGCCTGACATAACTTACTCTCTTGAGTAGCTGGGGCTGCCAGCAGGCTGGGAAAAACAAAACTGACAGCTGGGAATACAGCTGAGCAGGCTGTTTCTTCCAGAAGAAATATGGTAGGTGTAAAAGTTGTTTTCAAAGATGCCATTGAAGTTTAATTGGAAAGTGTCCTGGTAATTGAGACTGAGTGACCAGTGGATGGAAGCCTTGTTCCTGTTGGGTCTGTTCACCCTGATACTGCAACATTTAACTCCTGCATGCTGGGAGTACTCAGGAGTCTGCTGTTGGGGTGGCATGGTCTGCAGCTCTGTTACAAGCACACAGTCCCCTTCCCAGGGTTTAGCAGGCTTTTAACAAGCTTTTTAACAGCTGTTTTGAAAATTGCCTGCCTTTGTATTGACTGACTTGCAGATATTCCAGCCTAGTTTCCTACGGAAATGACTGTTCACAGCATGTGTGTTGTGTGTGTGTCCACATCCGTGTATAGACAGTGTGGGAACCTCCTGCCCTGTTACAACAGACCTGACAGGCACAACATCTTTGAGGCACTGAAGATACTAGAATTTTGTGGAAGCAGGTGACTGGATGCTGAAGAGTGTCTGGATCTTCTCAGCAGGGAACTGTGCTTTCAGTCAGCCTTGGAGACTCCAAGAAGGACAAATCTGGAGGATCCTGGCTTTTCTTACTCCACTTCTTACAGAGCTTGCTACTTTAAAGCCTGAAATGTTTCATCTTTAAAACTCCTAACTCATCTACTTTTTTCCTCCTGGTACCTGTACAGAGCAATGTGCTATGTGTTCAGAAACTGTTAAACACACAGTGCTGTTAGAACTGAATGTGCTCACTTTCAGGTAGGCTAATTCATAACAATTGGATACACTGGTAAACAAAAAGTCCCAGCATTTGAACTGTGATGGGTTCATTGTTACCAAGGAAGGAGAAATGTCTACTATGAAAATTATATTTAGTTGTACCAGTGAAGTACATGCTCTGTTACCACCTTTCTACAAGTGCTGCTAGCACTCTGCAGGCATGGCTCCAGACAAAATCATGTGTGGTTCTTTGTGTTAGGCTTTTGTGAATAAGGCTGGACAAAGCAACAGAAAATCCCTGATGCTTTTGATGAGGGCTACTCTCATGTCAAAAGCTACTTGCCAGCTTCTTGCTTTACCATAAACTGGTTACCAGGAAAACACAAGCAGCAGGACTGACAGTACTAGAGGCTATCTTGGAGTGGCAGGTCGAGGGACTGTTGAATCCTTAGGAACGTATGAGCATTCTTCCTCTGCCTCTGCTACATACTTCTTTGCATTTTCCCTTTTGTTCTAGGTGCTGTCTGGGTTAAGAGCTGTCGGCAGAGAATTTTCACTGGATTGAGGCTACCAAGTGGTAGGGATCTTGAAGCACTGATGTAGAGGAGCAGCACCAAAAAAGCCTGTTGTGGACAAATAACTCTCCCTGCTTCCTCAGCTGCCTAAAAATCAAGCCACAGATTGTGACTTCAACTGCAATACGGTAAGGCACACCTGAGAAACCTGCATCCATTGCATGGCTGAGTTGAAAATAACTGTAGTTATCAGCCTATCATACAACTGTTTTAAATCAAGCAGAGGAAAAAAATCACTAGAGCTGCGTAGCTAACACTGCTGCCTGATCTTTGCCTCCCTGTTGTACTAGACCTACAATGGGATAAATGGGGTCTTGTTAGTACATCCTCATACTGTGCTGATTAGTTCCACAGCTCCCTCAGTTACAGGTGTTCTGAGGCTGGAAAACTGCAGTGGATCACCAGAAAAGCCCCTGCCCACTGCCAAAACTGCAGTGGATCACCAGAAAAGCCCCTACCAAAACTGCAGTGGATCACCAGAAAAGCCCCTGCCAAAACTGCAGTGGATCACCAGAAAAGCCCCTGCCCGCTGCCAGAACTGTAGTGGATCACCAGAAAAGCCCCTGCCCGCTGCCAAAACTCCAGTGGATCACTAGAAAAGCCCCTGCCCGCTGCCAAAACTGCAGTGGATCACCAGAAAAGCCCTGTCCATTACCAAAATGAGACCTGTTCTTCACCATGACAATAGCTCAAGATTGAGATTTCTTCATCCAACTTTAGTTTACCTCCTGAACTGGAAAGTGCAGAAAATACCTCCTAAGGTGGACAGTTACTTCAGCAAATAAAGCGTCAGTAGTTTTTTTCCATACTAGAGTAGCAAACCAAGGCTGCAAAAGCATTATTACCAGTCAAAGTGACAATTCTCCGTCCCTCAAGATACAGTAGCCCTAGGGGCTACTGTATCCCTAAAGTGATGGCAGTTTGTTGGTCTCTACTTAAGAGAAAATTAACCCCAGCTGAAACCCTGGAGGCTAGAGAGATGGGGAAGGGCAGTGTAACTGCCTACTCTAGTTTTCAAAGAGATGAAAACCAGCTAAGGTGGCCTTTAGACCAATATTTGCTAAGACCTCTGCTTATTCCTCTGCTGTTTCCACTCAGTCCTTTCTGGTGTCATACTCACTTCATGCCTTTTCCATTCCCTCATCCCTGTGCTTAGTCTTGCATCTTTATAAAAGTGCATTTGTGGCTTGAAAAGCTTGTATCAGAAACAAAGCTATTTAAAGCTTACCTGATTCCTTATGTTTCCTCTTTTGGTGTCTGGGCACAGTTGCTAAGAGTCCAAGAGCAGTTGCTTCCCTCCTCTATTTCTTTGTCTCGCCAAGCCTAAAGCAGGTGACACTTTTAGCTTTAAATTGTCTATCAGGGAGCATGTTATAACCTCAGGTGTGAGAGAAATGGGGGCCTGTTAAACCTCAGGTGTGAGAGAAATGGGAAACAACATGATGGGGCTGCAAACAGCTCAACTCTCTGTATTAAAATTCAAGCACCTTTTTTGGGGGGGTTTAAAGTGTGACCAATCCATCAAAAAGCTACATGGAATCCATTTTCTGGGTGTTGGAATGTGTGCCTGCCTAGGTTGCTTCCTATTAGGTTATTAACACTTACTGCATCTGTAACTGCTGGTTATTGAAGGAAGGACTTAACTTTCTGCCAGAACCCTGGGACTAATTAAAACATTGCCATTAATGGTTAATGAGAAAATTGTTGCTTTCACCAGTAAACTGGCTTAGACTCTTAGTCCCCTAGAGCACAAATGGCACATGCTGAATGATACTTAACAAGCCAATTTGGGGAAAGAGTCAGAGGAGTGCCACTTGTTACGTAAATTAAAAATGATTAGTTGCATTCTTCTCACGTTTCCTACCAATACTGGATCTTATATATATGCTAACCAGTATTCATCTCTCAGCAAGGCACCCAGACCTTGTAGGGCTAGTTCTTTCTTCCAGTAGGACCTTTGCATCATAAAACTGCCCAAACACCCCCAGGGGAAAATCCCACACTTATAGGAACCTCTAAGCCAGGGTATAGCAGCATGTGCTTGCCCTAGCTGCTTGGCTTGGGTGGAGAATGGCCTGTTAGAAAGGAATGGCCAACACAGAATCTGTCAGGTTGGAAAAGGCCTGAGAAAGATCACTGAAAAGATCACTGAGTCCAACTAATCAGCCAGCATTATCTAATCAACTAAATTATGGCACCAAGTGCCACATCCAGTCTTCTTTTAAACACTTCCACCTGTGGTGACTCCACCACTTCCCCAGGCTGCCCGTTCCAATGCCAATCACTCTTTCTGCAAAGAACTTCTTCCTAACACCCTAAACCTGCCTTGGCACAGCTTGAGACTGCATCCCCTTGTTCTGTCACTGATTGCCTGGGAGAGGAGACCAACCCACCTGGCCACAATCTCCTTTCAGGTAGTTGTAGACAGTGATAAGGTCCCCCCTGGGCCTCCTCTTCTCCAGGCTAACACAAATGGAGAAAACCAAATAGGACACTTGAGGATGTGCCTAATGGATCCAAGTATCAAGGGCAAAGAGGAAGTTTTGCTCCTCTTATGTGCCCAGTCTTGGGCAGAGGAGCAGATGTGGTAAATGTTAGCTCTGTATATCTGCAAGCTCTGCTATCCTACTGTCTGTACATACACACAGTAAAGCAGACAATTCTGTCTTCTTTGGTACCAAGTTAAATCTCATTTTAAGTTGTTTGGTTTACACTGAGAGTAATGTTTGGAGATTCTGGGTTCCCATTACTAATGCTATAAGGGTTTAAAAAACCCTCTGAAAACACAATTCATTTCATAATGCACTTCCAGAGAGAATGGTAAGAGCAGTGAACAGTGCATTTTGTTCCAGATGTTTCATTTACCAAACATGAAGTAGACATCCCAACACTGTCACTTTGAGGTGCCTTCTTAATCTGGCTTTACACTTCCCTGTAGCAGTATAAACCAAGAATTACTCTACTGATTCAGCAAAGTCATTACCCTATATTAAACTCAAAAAAGACTGAGTCTTGTTTTTTTTACCTCTACAGCAAATCCCTTTCAGTTCAGTGTGAATGCAGCAGGACATTTAAGCCCAGTGCAAGAACAGAGCCAGCTGATAAATCTGTGCTCTAAATTCAGTACAGAGCTCTTGAGCTGAATTTCCATTTGAGCCCTTTTGAACACCATAGCACTAAATCTCCCTTTCCTGCAGGGTAATTTGCTTCTTTCCCTAGGAAGAATTATATTTTTCTTTTTTGTAAGCAGAAGCCACATGAATACATAGCTGCCATCTGAGCACAAATCTCAAAGACCATAGCTTATATATATTAAAAAACCAAGAATCCACAAGCTGCTGTTTTGAAGCTAAATGCCATTTTTGAGTCCATCAGCATTTTCTATTCCATACCAGTTTTCTGCATGGTGGAAAATACACACCCTTAGGAGTGTAACAACTATGATAAGTTGTTAAATACCAAATTATCTAGCAAAGTAATTTTTTCCATTATGAAAGTTGCTTGTCACATATTAGTGAAATTAATTAGTCACATAGCACACCTTTCACAACCTCAAAAGAATGAGATAATGGCCCATACCTTCCCATGTCTAACAGAAGCAGATCTCTTTGTACATATACCACTATCACTCCACAGTTTCTGATTATGTTTTCTTCATATGTAATCATAAATCACTCACGAATCAGTCCCAAACTAACCAAACCAGTTCATATTTCTGGTGTGAGCTATTCTGTTTGCACATCGTCCCAGATTAAAGCATTTTCTTCCTTGTGATTTGGAGGGATTCCAGGTACGTGGTGTTCAATGGGAAGAGGTGACAACATGACATTTAGGAGATATATGCATGGAGAAAAGAGGAAAATAACAGAAAGGCACATTTTCTTCTGATTCACTCAGTAGAGGAAAGTCAACTGAACAATAGCTGTCCAGTTCATCCTTTGATTTGGCACTCTGCTTTCTGGGTCTGTTCAGAGTAGAGAAGGCAATGTGTGCAAATAGCTGAAGGAAGAGTGTGAAAAGGAGGAAGCCAGGCTTTTTCCAGCAGTGCCCAGTGGTGGGACCAGAGGCAGTGAGCACAAACTGAAACACAGCAAGTGCCATCTGAACATTATGAAACACTTTTTCACTGTGAGGGTGCCTAAGTGCTGGCACAGGTTGCCCAGGGAGTCTCCATCCTTGGAGATATTCAATAGCCATTTGGACATTGTCCTGGGCCTGTAGGCAACCTTGTTTGAGCAGGGAGAGAACTGGACCAAGTGACCTCCAGAGGTCCCTTAAGACCTCAGCCCTTCTGTGACGGTGCTTTGGTCTCCTGTGAGAAAGATTTCATTTTCTTGGCGGTTCCCTTCAATTAGGAACAGCAAATTTTAGAAACACAAAGGGTGCTCCAGCAGTCAGAAGCTCTGAGGGAACCCTAACAAGCATGTAGTTTGCAGTGGGAAGGAAAGAAATGCTTGTGGGGTCACAGGATGGGAACCTTACATCTGGCAAATTAATAGAAATGAAAGCAGGAGTGCAAGAGTTACATACTACTGCTTCAGTCACTATGAGTAATTGTCCTATCTTACTTGTTTCAGGGAGGGAGAGTTATGACACAACTAATAAATATACTTCAAAGATCACCTGATGACTACAGCTTTGTGCCAGTGGCATTGGCAGCACAGGAGGGATGCTGAGAACTACTGTGAAAGGGCTTGTCATGTGCAAAAGCAGAGCAGAGAAATCTGGCTGCCTGAATTTTATGACATTTAATGTCAGTGCAGATGACTGAGGCCTTAGTAGTTTCTGGGGCTGTAATCTTGCTTTTCAGACTGCTTTGCCATGTCATTGTCCTGCACAGGGTGAAGTTAAGCACATCAAGGGGGGCTTAGGTCCAGGAGCCTTACAGTGCCAGTTGCTGCAATACTTAGCTCTGGCCACAGACAAGAATCCCAGACTTTGGGCCTGCACTGGGATCATACTGCAGGGGAACATAGGAAAAAGGGCCACACACCTCCTCTGTCTCCTGTGACTAGCTTGTCTTCTTGTATGCCAGCTCTTCTGCATTGCTGAGAAATAGCTGAGCTGGGCTTCAGGCAGCAGTGAGCAGCACAAAAAGTTCAGGCAAGTTCAGTGGCAGGTTCAACACTACCTTATCTCAGAATGTCACCTTCCTGGAACAGCTTTCCATCAGCACAGCAAAACAAGGTGATAATTTCTTTTTCTTCAAGCGCATTTAGCAAAAGGGCAGGATGGAGAAGGCTGAAACTTCGAGAAACTCTGTAATGATGAGCTGGGTTTAAGCACAGGTGCAGCACTTTCAAACCATGTGTGGCACAATAGGACAACTCTGACAAGCAAGATACAAAGGTGCAATTGCAGCTTTAGTGTAGGAGTAGCAAGTTTCTGTCTGCCATACTGAAAATGTAACATTTTACCAGGTGACAAAGAAGGCATTTTCCCATACACAGCCCTACTAACAAATAGTAATGCCATCAGCTTTTGATAGTGCCACTGGAAGCAGATATGCAGCCCTTTTCACATCTTGCCCTGTTCTGCCTCTGCTTCTCCTAAAGACACATCCCTGCAGATGAAAAACTAAAATGCTGGTTTCTAAGGGGGACTTCAGAGAAGCACAGCTGGGGTTAACATATTGTGTTGCCCAAGCATATACAAGTGTATTGCAGAAGGCACTATGCAAATAGTGTTCACAGAGTTTATAATTTCCTGTTGGAGCAGAAAAGAAAAGGAGGTCATTGATTTAAACCAGAGAATACAAATGATTTCCTGCCTACAAAGCTGCCAAATGCTTGGAGTTACTGATTTTTTTCCTCCCTGCTGCTAACCAAACACTTCTGGTCCTGTCATGGGCATCATCAACTTATTGACTAAGTAAACATAGGCCATTAAGCTGAACATTTTAAAAATAGTAGAAAATTACAGTGGCTACAGTGGGAAGAAAAAAAACCAACCAACAAACCAACACATATGTATTCAAGAAAAGAGAGAGAGAGATAAAAGGGCTCCTGAAGTGAGTTAACTGTTATCTAGACTGAAGTCTGTGGAATTTAAGTTTGCATCCAAAAAAAGAAAGGGATAAATTGGAAGGAGATTAGGGAAAGAAAACACAACAAGGGACAAAACAACAAACAAAAGACTTTCCTAAAGAAGCCCAAAGGGGAAGGGTGCAGGGACACAGGTGCTTCACATTTTAAGAACCCCCTAAGAAAAAGATAAAATCATTGGAAAACTGACATTGAAAGAGGAAAGAGGGGTGGCAGCAGCATGGTAAAGGCATGCTTTTATTTAGTTAGGTAGTTTATTAGCAGAAGGAGGTCTGTGCTCTTGTGTGAATATTTTGTTTGAAGGCAGAGCTGGGCACAGCTGATGCCTGGCCTTGGAACATGTCAGTCTGAAGATAGCACGTACGGTATTAATAAATGTAGAACAATACTCGCTGTCATCTTGGTTACAAGGCAGTAGTTCACTGAAGGGGGCCTGACAACGTCAAAAAGCATTAGACCAGAGCCAGCAAATGCTTTGTGCACCACAGCTGAACCCAAAGGATGAATTGATGCCCTGGATCTGACTTTAAGGCATCTGTCTGCTCTAGAGAGCTTGTGTTTGTCAAGGAGCAGGGAAACGAGTTGCTTTTCTCTCCTCCTCCAGCCATCTGCCTGCACAGGAAAGGCAAGGAGCAAGCAGTGAGAGAACAAATCCCAGCGTGCTGTAAACAGAGGGGGGTGCCTTGCAGACAAAGTAACCTTCAGAAGTAGGAGCACGCACTCAGGAGAGGTGTTTAGAAGCAGCTCTGAACAGCAGGGAGACAGCTCCCAGGCCAGGGCTGGCTTTCCCCTGGGATGGGCTGGTGCAGGTGCAGCTGCTAGCTTCCCTGGGCAGAAGCTGTGTGGCCTTTGGTGTGAGAGCTAACAAGCCAGAGAAGAGCCAGTCGGAAGAGACTCCGTCAGGGAAGTAAACAAGAAGATTACAAAGTGATGAAAAATAAGGGTCTCATCCTTCTAAAGTGACTGAGAAAAAGGTGTGACCATTTAACCCACCCCCTCATCTTCATGCCTGTCGACTATTAAGGCAGGTAGTCACATAGTATTAATGACCTGTTAACACCTTCTTTAATTTCCTAGTAAGTGCCAGCTGTGGCTGCTGTAATTGTTCTACTGCTCCTACAACATGGCCTATGCCAGGCTGCAAAAGCCTTTTTTTATTTTTTTCCTGGAACACATGGCCCTGCCTCTTAACACACGTGTGCCACACATAGGCAAATTCATACCTCAGTTAAATTACATCTGAGGCTGGTCAGAGCATTTTGAAGCCATTAAATGTCACCATCTTCCAGCAAAGTAGGAACCAGGAAGTGTTTTGTCACTTATTTTTACACCTGTGAATTGAGCCAGCTAAAGTTTATGGTTTTAGCCACGGCCCCTGAGCTGCTTGTGAAACCTGGGAGCACTCTTTCTGCTTTTCCTGCTCTGCTGTTGGTAGGAACTGCAACAGCCACAGATAAATTGGAAGGAACACTGGCTGGGAGATTTTTCTATCTAAGCTTAGGTCCATGGGAGTCACATTCTATCAAAGTGATGGGATCTCTTTATCACTCTTCCTAATTCCCACAAGGAAGAGCTGAGAGGCATGCAATGAGAAAGGAAAACAAAAACAAGCAGGGAAAAAAATGTGTGTGTTGTGGTCAAAGGCAAAAGCTTTCCTCTGCAGCCTTCAATTTCAGAAGTCTGTGGGCATGGATCCCTGCCAGTGCCATTAGCAGCGGCGATTCCCCGCTAACTTGTCCTCTTTCCTTTGCTAATGGATCACAGCACACCTCTGTGTCTCCTCTGTGCCACATTTGTCACGTCTCCTTGTGTTTGGCTCTTGGTAATCTAGCATTTGATCAACAAACCCCACAAACTAGTAGCTGAAGATGAAAGTAGCATTGGGTTTATAAGGAATTAAGGTATGTCCCCTATGGGGACAGACTACAAGAGTTGGGGGGTTTGTTCAGCCTGGAGGAAAGGTGGCTCTGGGGAGACCTTGCAGTAGCCTTCCAGTACCTGAAGAGGCCTACAAGAAAGCTGGGGAGGGACAATGGCTTGTAGTGATAGGATGAGAGGGCATGGCTCAAAGCTTGAGGAGGGGAGATACAGACTGGACATTAGAAAGGAATTCTTTCCAGTGAGGGAGGTTCCCCAGGGAAGTTGTGGATGCTCCCCCACTGGAGGTGTCCAAGGCCAGGTGGGTGAGGCTTGAACAGCCTGGTCTAGTGGAAGGTGTCCCTGTCCATGGCAGGGGGATAGGGCTAGATGGTTTTTAAGGTCCCTTCCAACCCAAACTGTTCTATGAATCTCTGTTGTTAGCAGCCCTGTTGGAAAGCGCCTACTAAAGGTATGCCTTGAACATGCAAGAAAGCAGCCTGAGTTGCAAAGCTTCCAGCACTTCTAGGACACAGTGATCCTGTAAAGGTTATCCCCTCTTGAATGTACACAAAGCACCCAATCCCAGTACCCAAAAGTCTGTTTGTGCTTCTGTCCTACTCTTGGACCCTCACACCTCACTGGGCACAGTGGTAACTCCATAGGATGTATCCATACCCCTAAAGGTAGGTTTGAGTTAGGGTTAGGGTTATAGGAAACAACCCTGGAGTTGTGCTACACCTGCCTAGGCTGCTGTGCTTTAGCCTAAAAAAAGAAGATGGTGCATGAACAGTGACACATCCCAGGTCACTGAAGGCCAAATGCCCAAGCTGGTACAGACTACCTGGGAAGTCATTCCATATTTTCCTGCCACAGCTCTGCAAAATAAGAACAAATTAAAAAATCTCAGCTTTCCCTATCAGGAGCTATATAAGTACCTAACATTTGTTGAAAAAAAGAAAGAGACAGCACTTAAAGCATTAAATGGAGATACTTCTTTCCCCCCTCAAGCCTTTTCCCACACGTGTTCTGAGAAGGAAAATATGGATTGTGTTCAGCTATTCTCTCAAATTCCTCTTGCCCTGACTCATTTTTGGAAGAGACACTGATTCATGTCCAGCTGTCTTGTGAGCATCCAGCATATCTTTTCCTTTTTTCCAAGGGTGGATGGGTAGATGAGTAGCTACTCTTCAGATGAAGTTAAAGGCCTGACTCCAGGAGCTGCATGTGCAAATGGTGTGTCAAGTTCCACCGCTTCCTTCACCCTTGTACTCAGTCCATCTCCGTCTTGCCAAGCTCTCTGCAAAGGTTAACAAGCTGGATCTCTCTGAACAGAAGCCTACATGAATTGTGGAGGTTTCTTTTCTTTCTTTCTTTCCTTCTCTCCTTCCTTCTTTCTTTATTTCTTTCACTCTTTCTTCCTTCCTTTCTTCCGTTCCCTCTCTTTCTCCTCTCTTTCTTTCTGTCTTTCTCCCTTCCTTCCTTCCTTCCTTCAGTGGTTCCCATTATAACTTTTTTCCTTCCTTTCATCTGAGAATAGAATGTTTCTAGGTCAGAATCCCTGTTGGTCTTGTGCTGGTTTTGGTGTTCAGTGCTTATTAAAAAGTCACAAGTTTGAGGTTGTTTTTTTCCCCTCAGATCTTAATTTGTGTTAGCAGATTTAACTGATACTGAACCAGTTCTGCTCATATGGGCAAGGACCAACTTCTGGAAACAATCCAGGTGTCCAAGATGTTCGAAAGTAATTAGTTTTCCTCAAAGCCTTAGGCTTTAAGTGTTGAATTATTTCAAAGGGACTTGACTTTTAGAAGAAAAGGAGGCTCAGCATTTTCTGAAGGAGGGGCCCATCTTGGGGGAGGGGGGGTGTGTAAAGATGGGCACTTGAAATAAACTTACTACATCTGAGAATCCAGTGGGATTTAGGGCAGGATTGTATTTATTTTGGCTTTTCAGCAGGAAGTATGAGTAAGAACAAGGTGTTTGTAAAGAGCCAAAAGCATGTATTGCAACAATACTTTATAATAAAAGGCATTATGTTGGCAAGATGTTTGACTTTAGGGCTGCAAACCTTCCCAGCTCTGCTGATACTTTTAAAGGCTTTGTAAATTGGGCTCCATGCTGATCACAGCAGAGTAGATCCCATCTTCTACCCCCTCATTTCCGTAAGCAGAAGCATTACAAGGCAAAAGCATCATATGATTTACACTATGTTAATTCCTTCAGTATTGTTTCCCTGTGACAGCCTGCCCTCACATTCAGTTCCTTTAGGTCATTGTCTAATGCATGCCTATTTAATGTCTGCATGTGGCTTCTGTTATTGAAGCTGGTGAGACTACAGCCAAGCCTAAGCCTTATCAGGATTAGAGATTGTAAACTTCCAGGCAGGGAGCAGCTTTTTGTGTAGCCACGTACAGCTCCTAGCCCAAGGATTTCTGCAGTACCTCTGTGAAGTTCTGTGACCACTTCCTTTTCTCTTTACCACCAGGTAGTGTGACCTATTTGCCATGAAGGCTATTACAGACTTGTGGTGTTTCTCAGTGCTTTTTCCTCACCTCAGAATTTAGTAAGTTGACTTAAAGCTTGATAGGTCATTGGTTTTGGCTTTGAGAACCTGTCAGTGTCTTTGGCATCATTAATATATTGGAGACAGAGAAACAGCCACAGACTGGCGTGAGAGGGAAGTAGTTACCCCTGCACAGAGGGCATTGCAAGCTCTTTGATCTTTCCATGAGGTTTGGTGCTCCTCACTGATCACTTACCTTGCAGGTTCAGTGAACCTGTTCTAGGAAGCTACCTACAGAACATATACACCAGGCTGTGAAAACCTCCCTGGCTTGACAGTCCACTTCTGCTAAGCTCCTGCTAAGACTTGAGTGCTGTTCCCTCTCATCCTGCCAGCTCCAGACAAAGGGCTGCATTTGCTATTTCTCTGTGTGATTCTTTTGTTCTAACGTGCCTGTGTGGAAGCTGGGCTGTGATGCAGGCTGTGGGGAGGCACAGGTACAGCGTGGAGTGATTCTTTTGAACCTTAAATTGCAGCTCTTGTGATCTCACTTACTCCCAGCAGCAAGGAAGCCAAGAAGCTGTCCTGTAGCTTGTTTGGGTAAGCCACTCATTGTTAAAACCATGCATTCTAGGGATCTGTTCTTCTTCTACCTTAGATACAACTTTTCCATTTACCCTACTTAGGAATTCTTCTTCTTAAATCTTTTGCACTTCACCTCTAAAACAGAAAAAGGTGAATATTCACCCTTCTCCCCTGCATCCCTGGTGTCCAATTACAGAAACATACAATTAGGGATGTTAATGGCAGGTTATTAGACATTAACTTATAACACTGTTCTCTAATAACAACAAAAATGGGTCACACTGTAGGTACAAGTATTGTGCTTCTCCAATAACATGCCCTAGTTGTGCCTCTTTTTTTACAATATCCCTCATATTTCAGTAGGGGCAGTTCTGGTTGTCCTGGAGGGTGACCTGGATGGGTTTTCAAGCTGGAATGGCACATGAGCCTAGCCTTCACAAAGGCTGAACCAACTGTAGCATCTATGCTGCATGTAGCATCTATGCAACTTGGGAGAAAAGAGGGGGGAAAAAAGGATTTAGGTAGATTTAGGTAGCTGCCTTTGTTACCCACAGTTAGAAAACCAGACACTGTTTTGCAGAGGGATCAGCCAAGGGAGAAGGCTCCTGGAACAGCAGGAATGGTGGCCCCACTGTTTGTATCTGCCTGGCACTGGGGTGCTGCAGTGGTCAGCAGGGAGGAGGGAAGTGCAGAGGTGGGGAGGTAGGCAGGCAAGAGGAAAAGAAGTACAACTCGGCCTGATGAAGCTCTGTAGCTTCAGAGCACAGAGGGAAATAGACTGTGACAGGGCAGTACAGAAGAGGTGTGAAGACAGACAGATACATGTATAGAAATGTGCAAGTGAGAGCAACCACGAGAAGAGAAAAAGGAAACGGAAATATCTGTAGGCACCAGGTCAGGCTTGGTGCCAACTGAGCAAGCCACCTGTGTCTTAGCATGTGTCCTAGCAGATGGGATACAACTACAAGAATAAGGTGGCTGTTCTGAGCCCCTCATCACTCTGTTGGCTGCTTTCACTTTCCTTGCTAATTAGCCAGCAGCAAAGGCAGGGAATAAACTTATCACAGCTTCCTGGTTTGCCAGTAATCTTATTACACAGAGTTTTGGCTTCAAAGTATTTTAACCAGGGTCAAGTTACTCCTTTCTAGAACCCATCCCAAGGAGATCCTTGCAGTGACCATTTCAAAGCTGGCTGAAAAGGTATTTTGCCTCCCTACATGCTAAACTACTCCCTGTCGGTGCTTCTAGAGAACCACCACTGAGAAACAACAGAGCATTACCTCTACTTTTAGTCAGACTATGAATGGAGGAAAGTTCTATGAGTTCATGATATATTGGTGAGGGAAGAACAGACATGCAAAGGCCCAGTATTTGGGAATCATACAATGGTAGAGGTTGGAAGGGACCTCTGGAGATAATATATTGAGTCCAACCCTCCTGCCAAAGCAGGGTCACCTAGGGCAGGACACACAGGAATGCTTCCAGGTGGCTCTTCAAAGTCTCCAGAGAAGGAGACTCCACAGCCTCTCTGGGCAGCCTGCTCCAGGGCTCCAGCACCCTCACAGGAAAGAAGCTTTTATTCATGTTCATGTGGAACCTACTGTTTTCCAGCTTCTACCCATTGTTCCTTCCCCTGTTATTTGGCATCACTGAAAAGAGACAAGCATCTCCTTCTTGACACCCATCCCTGAGATTTATAAACATTAATAAGGTCTCCCCTCAGTCTTCTCTTTCAGGCTAAACCTTCCCAGCTTCCTCAGCCTTTCCTCATGAGACAGATGTTCCAGTCCCTTCATCATCCTCATAGCCTCTGTTGAACACTGTCCCTCATGACCTGGAGATCCCAGAACTGGACACAATACTCCAGATGTGGTCTCGCCAGGGCAAAAGGAACATAGATTCATAGAACAGTTTGTGTTGGAAGGGACCTTAAAGACCATCTAGTTCCCACCCTCCTGCCATGTGCAGGGACACCTTCCACTAGACAGGTTGCTCAAGGCCTCATCCAACCTGACCTTGAACATCTCCGTGGAGGGGGTATCCATGACCTCCCTGAGCAACCTGTTCCAGTGTCTCACCACCCTCACTGTAAAGAATGCTGTCATGTGTCAGAGGGCACAGTTTGTGCTGCTATGTCTCAAAACCAGGCTCAATAGTACATTGAGACTATGTCTGTGGAAAAGGGGCTGTCATCAAGTTTGCTGATGACACAGAACTGGGTGTGGGGGGATGGCTGTGCTGCCCCCTTAGGCTGTGCTGCCATCCAATGGGATCTGGACAGTCTGGAGAGCTGGGTGAAGGCAAACCTCATGAAGTTAAATAAGGATAAGTGCAGGGTCCCGCACCTGGGAAGCAAAACCAACAGACACCAGTACAGGTTAGGGATTCCCCTGTTGGAGAGCAGCTCCACAGAGAAAGACCTTGGAGTCCTAGTGGACAGCAAGTCCTGCATGGGTCAGCAATGTGCCCTTGTGGCTGAAAGAGACAATGGCATCCTGGGGTGCACCAAGAAAAGTGTGGCCAGCAGGGCTAGGGAGGTTCTTCTGCCCCTCTACTCTGCTCTGGTGAGACCACGCCTGGAATACTGTGTCCAGTTTTGGGCCCTCCAGTTCAAGACAGACAGGGACCTGCTGGAGAGAGTCCAATGGAGAGCCACAAGGACTTGAGCATCTCTCCTATGAAGAGGCACTGACAACCCTGGGGCTGTTTAATCTTGAGAAGAGAAGACTGAGAGGAGATCTCATCAATGTCTATAAATATCTGAAGGGTGGGTGCAAGTGGAAGGAGCCAAGCTCTTCTCGGTGATCAGCAGCAATAAAACAAGGAGCAATGGCTACAAACTGGAACATAGAAGGTTTCACCTCAACATGAGGAGAAACTTCTTTATAGTGAGGGTAACAGAACGCTGGAGCAGGCTGCCCAGAGAGGTTGTGGAGTCTCTTCTCTGGGGACTTTCAAAACCTGCCTGGATGCATTCCTGTGCAAAGTACCCTAGGGGAGCCTGCCTTGGCAGGGGGGTTGGGCCTGATGTTCTCTGGAGGACCCTTCCAACCTCTAAGATTCTGTGATTCTGTGCTCTGCTGAAATGATGATCTTTTGGGAGACTTCTGTTGCACTGTGCTCTCCTTGGTGACAGTACTGATGATAAAGGTATTTTACAGACAGTGAGTGTCAAGAAGTTGTCTCTAACACATTGTCCTGGCATGTTATTAGTATAGAAATTGGCTCACATCCAGCAGCTTTGTAGATCTTACAAGATCAATGGGTGGGCACGAGAGCAAGAACGTGAAATACAAGTGTGTTCTTGTGCATAGTTTGCATGACATTATCCCCATCTCTGGTGACTTATGACTACCTGAGGGACTTTGCAGAAAAGCTGAACCTGCAGTCATTTCAAATTCTACCAGCCCAGGGAAGAGTTCCATTGCAAAAGGGTTAGACAACGGTTCCAGCCTTGAAGGAGGACTGAGAGGAAATCAAGTTGCACTAGGGGAGGTTTATGTTAAATAGTAGAAGAAACTTCTTCATAGAAAGGATTCTCAATCATTGGAATAGGCTCCCTAGGGAGATGGTAGAATCCCCACCCATAGAGGTGTTTTGAACAGCCAAAGATATGGTCCTGAGGGACATGGTTTAGCACCAGACTTAGTAGAGTTAGAGAATGGTTGCACTCTCTCATCATGGAATCGCAGAAATCATCAGGTTGGAAGGGACCCTCAAAGGTCATCTTGTCCAGTCCCCCTGTAGTGAGCAGGGACATCTCCAACTAGACCAGATTGCTCAGAGCCCCATCAAGTTTGACCTTGAATGTCTCCACAGATGGGACCTCCTCTACATCCCCAGGCAATCTGGTCCAGTGTTCTACCACCCTCATTATAAAGAACATCCTCCTAATGTACAGCCTAAATCTGCCCTGCAGCTTCAAACCATTGCCCCTTGTCCTATTGCTACAGGCCTTTCTCAGCAATCCTCTTAAAGCTCTTTATCAGCCAAGGCATTTCTGCAGTTCTGGGAAGTTAGACACTCAGAGCCATCTTCAGGCCTATTGATGCAGTTTTAATTTAATTTACTAGAAGGCTTTTGCCACAGATATTTAATATCTCATGCCAACACCTCAGGACTGCAGTGGTTCAAAGTGGTTTGAAGGCTCCTAGCTCCTTGTAGAGATGGCCTGAGAGTATATTGTCTTGGCCAGATGGGTAGGCAGTGGCCCAGGTGAGACAGGCAGCATCAATTGCACCAAGTTTACATGGATCAAGTTGCTTCTCTCTAATTTTGGAGCTATGCTATTGTTTACTCTTTGGTCTGAGATAGCCCTCAGAAGCTGGAGGTGCTGGTAGAGTTTGGTAGTGCCAGGAGGAAGAGAAGGAAAAGGAAGAAGAAATACCTTCCCCAAAGAACCTGCAGCTCCAGTTCCCTTGCACAGGACTGGGGCAGATGAAATGAACATTAGTGGCTTGGTGAAAATGTCCTTCCTTCACCACTGCCTGCCCCTTCTGGAGGTGTGAGACAAACCTCTGCCGAATGACTTTCAGACACCAAACCAGAAAAGTCTGAATTTACTGAAATAAGGGAGAATCTCTTAAGCCCAGCCTATTTTTAGAAGATCCTCTGTGGAGAAAACAAAGTCTAATTAAGACCAGACTTTATTGTTGCAGTAAGCCACCATTTCACATGTGACCCTGAGAGTCTGCCACGTCTCTGGCTTGGTTAAATCTTGTTAACTGCCCAAGTCCTGCTTAGTTTCAAAGTCGTGCCTCAATCCTACCTTCTCCACCACACCTCACTGTTTTCAAGGCACAGACTGCATGTTGCCCTTTTTAGGAAGTTCTGGTTTTTAATACTTGTTTTTGGAGAACACTACTAATAATGATTTAATGTCTTGCTTTTGGTAACTGTAGGCTTGGTGGATTTGTGTGTGCTAATCTCCACTTCGTCTTTCTTATTGCTGCAAATAGCACAGGGGAAGGAAAAAAAAAAATGTTTTTGCAGAACAGCATAGCTTGGAAACTGCTTTTTTAATTACTGCCTGTGAAGAAATCTGTTTCTCCACCAGTTGACTTGCATACTTTTTAGTGGTTGAACAGGTTCTATGCGGAGATCTCTGTCACAGATAGCAACATGAACTTCCCTCCTTATGCATCTATACTAAGATTCTCCTAAAAGCTTTGTCTTACACCTACTCACTTTGTGGCAAATGAAGTTGGGGGGCTTTGGTTCTTCCCTTTAATAGCCTCTCTGCTCTGCAGGCAGTAAGCAATCTTCAGAAAGATTCGGGACAGGAGATATGCCTCTGGATATGTCTCTGCTTCCCTTCCCTAGCAAGACGCCTCTGAAGTACTTTACTTTGGCAGAGCAACAGGTGGGAGAAGCTGACACAATTGGCCAGAGGGCAGAAATCCTAGCAATGAGTCCTTGAAGACAACAACTCCTTACTGTGTTTGGGTCTTGTGCATATTGACAGTATCTCCAGTGTCATTGTTCAGAAGTCAGCAGCAGCTGTGTGCCAAGGGATCCTGAAGAATTTGGATGCAATATCTGGACAAGGGTTCTCAAAGTTTGGAACAGGCTCCCCAGGGAGGTGGTTGAATCCCAACCCCTGGAAGCATTTCAAAGAGGCAGAGATGTGATATTAAGGGACGTGGTTTATCACCAGACTTGGTAGAGATAGAGAATGGTTGGACTTGATCATCATAAAGGTCATTTCCAATGGAAATTATTCTGTGATTCTATAACAACCATGCCACAAGGAACCATGATGGCAGGGGAGGGGAGCAGCAGCTTCCCTGTGAGGCATGCATTGGGTTCCAAAGACAAATCTGTCCTTGCCTTTGGAAACTAACAGAGAATTGTGGGATCAAAGAGGTTTGCAAGGTCTTGAGAGGCTTGTTAAAGCTCTGAACCTCTTTCCGAAATGCACTTTCATTGGACTGGCTTGGAAAGACAGCTGAGAAACAAGTGGGAGGAGAACACCAAGGGGGTGGGGTGGTCCAGCCTACAGGCTTGCCACTGTGCTGCTGAGGGACATGGTTTAGCACCAGACTTGGCAGAGTTCAAGAATGGTTTGATTCAATGATATTAAAGGTCTTTTCCAACCAAAACAGTTCTATGATTCTGTGACCAAAAGCAAGCAATGGACATACTCTCCCTGTTACAGCAGCAAACCCTTTGCAGACTGATGTGGGCTGTGCAACCTGGGTGTGCCTCAGTCACCATGTCCCTACCTCACCAGGACCAGCAATGAGCTATGGCTGCAGGCAGGGGCAGCACGTCAAGAGCAGCTGGGAGTGCTGCATGGGGCAGCAGCACTTACTGAGCTCAGCTGCCAAGTTCCTTTGCTGGGTGGCACTGTCTTGGCATGGAAGGAACAGGGTGTTCAGCACCACCAACCAGCTGCAGTGGCAAGGAGACTGTGTACTCACACGTGACTGAGCAGCACAAATCTCCTTGTACTTTCCATCCCCTTTGTTTGGGTGCAAGCAGACCATGAGACCTACCAAACCTCAAACCCACTGACAGCAAGTTGCAGGGCCTCTCATTTCCGCCCTTTGCTAGGCAGCTCCCCTGAGCCTTGGTTAAAACCTTCTTGCTGGTGCAAGAGCTCCACATCTTCCTACTATTACTCAGTAAACTGCCAGCAGCAGCCCCCACCCCCAGACATTTGTGTTCAATTACCCAAAATTTCAGCATGGAAAGCAAACTTTGTCTGGCCACAGCTTTGGAAAGGGCAAAGCCAAATGCCACTGGTTGCAGCCTGTTACATTCGATTCACAATCCAGGATTACCACCTGTGTTCCTTTTCTTCCCCTGTTAATGTAGTGTTGGTGTCAGATCCTCCCTCTGTCTGTCTGGATCTTGCAGGAGACTTGGGGACTAAGCAGATCTTGCAGTTTGAGGAGGGGACAATGTCACAGATTGTGATTTCAGGAAAGCTGCAAACGCAAGTCGTTGTGAAATGACTGCCACCACTTCTCTGCACAAACACACTCATACTTCCTCTGCTGCAACTTCTCACGCTGCTGCAGTTCCCCAGGGCAAGCAAAGAACAACTCACCAGAGAAGCACATCAGAAGGGGGAGGGATGGTGACTGACTTTACCAATGGCACAATCTAGGGGCTTTGGGGACACATTTCATTTGAAAAAGGTCTCTAAGATCATTCAGCCCAACCATCGACCCCACACCACCATGGCCATTAAAACCATGTCCCAAATTCCACGTTTATTGAACACTCTCATGGGTAGTGACTCCACCACCTTCCTGGGCAGCCTATTCAATGCCTGACCACTCTTCCAGTATTATTTTTCATCATATCTAACCTAAACCTCTCCTGGTCCAACCTGAGGCCATTTCCTCTGAGTTTATCACTTGATGCTAGGGAGAAGTGACCAAAACCTACAGTACTCCAAGATCCTTCCAGGTAGTTGTAGAGAGTGAGAAGGTCTCCCCTTGACCTCCTTTTCTCCAGAGTGAACAACCCCAGTTCCCTCAGCCCGTTCTCCACAGGTAATATCCATGTGCTTGTCTGGGTTGTTGCTGTTACTAGCCAGCCATAAATCTCGAGTAAATTAAGCAGCAAACATAACTATGAAGAGGCCTTAAAAGCAAGGGGACTAGTTAAGAAGAAAAGCCTTCGACCAAGGGACAGCCTGCATTGTTACTGTTGAGCACTAGTGTCGACAGGGCAGTAGATGAAAGTTGTACCTAGGTTGCATTCATGGTTTCCCTTAGGCTAGAGCATGTAGGAGATGACATACAGGTATGTCAGCACAGCAGTGAGCAAAAGGCTGCCTGTGTCACCACGACCCAGCCACCATGAGAAGCAGTCCTGACATTCGCCTCTCCACCCTCTCTAAACTGTGGTTGTTGGATGAGCACTCCCTGACTAACACACACCTGAGGGATGCTAGAGGTGGCTTTCACAACAGGACTCGAGCAGCCTTGCCCAGGTCACAGTTCTCTGGCTGGTTTGGGCCTCGGTTTATTGTTAACCATCTCTCCCTGAGTGCAACACTTCTGTCATGCCAGGGTGGTACAAGGAACAGGGCATGAAGCCTTTGGGATTACAGATCCCTTACAGCTTCTCCCAGGATTCATATGCCTGTGTGCTTACATCCAAAGGAGAAGCCTTTTAAATGTATATTTTTCCCCATTTTTAATTGCTACCAGTACCACTCTTCCCCACTGTCCCAGCTTCGAGAGACAGAAACTGGTACTCAGCTGCTCAGTCAAGTCCCATCCTGCCACGCCTGAAGCAAAGTGCTGCTTACCCACTGACGGCTCAGCTCAACTCTGCTAAACTGCTGTGGGCAGAAGCATTAGCTCAGGCTCTTCAGGCCACACAGCTCCCTTCTTGCCCAAATGATGGAAGCCTTTGGTAGATTGACTTTCTCAGGGGTGCTCCTTATTCTGCTGGGTCATTCATTCAAATGCCAAAATTGTGACTCATTAAAAGGGCAAGCCGGGGGTGAGAGGATGCAGGAAGGAGGAAAAAAGAGCTCGCAAGAGCCTTCCTGTTTATCCACAGCTTGGGAAAAAAAAACAACACAAGAGAATATGCTTGCCCTGGCTCCATTATCTTAGACTGGCACCGTGCTGGCTTGGCTCTGTCCCTGCCCACCCCAGGCCAAATCCAGTGCTGCCGCCAGCGTGTTTACTTTGGAGGGGTTTACTCGATGGAGAAACGCAGCCCCCGGGTCCTGAATGCTGGCAGTGTGCGAGCGAGCGGGCACCGGCAGCCCCCCGCCACAGTGCGCCGTGGCGCTGGCCCCCGGCCACACCGGGGAGGTCATTTTCTTCTCGGCAATTAGCGAAGTGGTGGCATCGCTAAAAGAACTTGAATAAACACATTCAAGCCAGCTGGGTCCTCGGTTTGCTCTGTTCTCACCACCTTTCCTTCTGGGCGTGCTGTGGGGCCCCAGCGAGCAGGGAGCCTGGTGCCTGTGTGCTGCGCTTGCTTTCAGGTCCACTTGGAAGGGGCTTTGAGGAAAGGCGGGGAGGGGGCAGGGGGAAATAACCCTTTAGCTTTCTTCTTTTACAACAAATGTCTTCCCTTTTTCTTTTCAGAGAGGAAAAATGCCAGCTTCTCTACGGAAACTGCAGCAACTGGCTGTCTTCATGGGGCTGTTCAGCGGCGGGGGCTGCATCGTGATGTACAATCTTATGCAAAGTAAGCTTTGGTGCTGTTTGTGGCCTCGTTTCTCCTCTGCCCCAGAGCAGCAGGGAAAATAGCAGCCTGCAGGATGTGGAGAGCAGGTGAAGTTAAAGGGAAGTGTGGCTCAGCCTCTCAGTTATGCCTCCTTGGGCAGAGCTGCTTGACCTCAGGGCTGCTGCTCTCTGAAGCCCTGCTGAGTGCTTTCTCAGAGGTGGGCACTGCAGAGAGAGAGAAGGCTGCTGTAGGCAGGAGAAAGTCTGGTTTCTGGAGGGTTTCCGAGGGTGAAGGTGAAATGAAAGCTTAGGCAGTCATGGAGGTTTCATTTCTTACTGAGACTTTAGCACTGGGCAGGAAAAGAAGACCATCTGTGAGTAGATATTAATGTCTAGCCATTTTAGCTGCAAATCTGTGGTGCAGGCCCTTAAAGACAGCATGTCTGTGAAGTACTAAGACATCATTACCTTCTTCTGATTGAAAGGCAGGTAAGAGCATTCAGCACTGAGAAGACCAAGACTGAGGGAGAAAAAGCTAGACAGGTGCCACTGCTATTTTTCTTTGGCCAAGAATCCAAAATGCAAATTATGAGTCCAAATATATTTTTTCCATTAGATGTTTCTTATTTCTCAAGTGGTTTCTAGATATGTCACATCAGACCAGTATCAGGGTTTGCCTCTTTCTCAGGGGTTGGAAGTAACCTCTAGAAATCAACTAGTCCAAACTCCCCTGCCAGAGCAGGGTCACCTAGAACAGGTTACCCAGGACCACAGACAAGTGAGGTCCAGGTGAGTTTTGAATGGCTTCAGAGAAGGAGACCACCACCTCTCTGGGCAATATTTTCTAGTACTTCCCCACCCTCAAAGTAAAGAAGTTCCTCCTCATGGTTAGATGGAACTTCCTATATTCGAGCTTGTGCCTGTTCCCTCTTGTCCTATCACTGGGAAGCATTGCAAAAAAGACTGTCCCCATCCTGCTGACACCCACCCTTTGAGACACACCTCTTGGCCCCATGCCTCTGCTTTGCTGGTGCTATCACATGATACTGCTTTTCACTTATCCTTGTATGAGAGGATGTTGTCAGAAAAGTGCAGCCAAGCCTGTTCCTTGAGCCCTCAGATAAGCTTGGAACCCTCCCCTTCATTTTCCATGCATTAGTAACAAATCAGACAAGGCTGGAAAGCAGGCTTTCATTTTAGGCAGCTCATACCCTCAAGCTCCAGAGTGCATGACACAAATAATCCTCTTATGCTTTAAAATACAGAATCTGCTTTAACAAGGACATTAGCACGTTTTAATTTTCAGCCTCAGCATTGTTACCTAGAAATATCAGGGGGTGGGGGGAAGTCACCCCTGTACTGTAGAGAAAGTCAGAAGGCTCATTCCCTGCTGAGCTGTGCGATTAAGTGATGCAACACAATAGCTGCTTCTGGCTCTACTGCAGTAGTGGTGGCCACCAAGTAGTTGTATGATAATGGTGACCAGCTGGCTAGGCTCATGAAAGGGCACTTTTTGCTACAGGGTGTATTCTTCTGTAGCCTCTAGCACAGGAGAGCCACACTGGGACTCTTTCTCCTTTGACCCATGCCCAGAGCTGTTCCAGTTCCTTCTGCTATCCTGCTGCATATAACTGCCTCATACTGAGGAGCTTCCACGGTGATGGGAGCAGGGTGAGAGGAGTGTTTCCCTTCCCTTCCTTCGGACTGAAGGGAAGTTTGCATGCACATGGTGTCTGTGAAAGCTTGTAGCAACACTCAAGCAGTCCTGTTTTCTACTCACTCTCCTTCATACTCTCCTCATAAGCTCCTCTACTGAAAATGCATGGAGAAATGGATTAGTTGGACATTCCCTGTCCAGTACACGAGATGCTAGCAAGGAACAGGTAAAGAACACCAGAAAACTCAAACTTGTTTCCCCTCCAACATGCAGGATGAGTATGGCATACTTTTAACATGGGCTGGGTGGCTATTTGGCATGATCTACCATACCGCAACCCATTTTGCTGGAGCTCCTAAGGATGGCCCAGTGGGGTGGGGAGGACCAGCACAGGCTGCAGCCTAGAAAAGCTGTTTCTATGCCAACTAGATGCTGCCTGCTCACAGGCATGCCTCTAATTAGGGAGAGGGAGCAACATCCTTCTGCCTCACACTCCAGGAATAAAACTGACAGGCAAGAGGCCAGGAGACAAACATAACACCTTGTATTAAACTCTTTGGAAGGTGAAAGCAAAGTTCCCATTTTTCACATGTGCACACACTTTGTTTAACTCTGCCCTTCTTGATGTCAAGTGAATGAAGTCAGGCTAGTGTGAGGCACATCTAGAAATCCCAGCAGGCACGCCTCGAGACTGTTCCAGGCATGTCTCAGCCTGCATAAGGAGGGTCGGCACAATTCCAGCCTCACAGCTCCGCATTGTGTGGTGGTCACCAGTGGACAGCATTTCTCAGCTACATATAGTAACCAGACATTGATAAACAGCCATTTACTACAATTGTCCTCCATATGCCAGCTCCACAGCATCCAGTCCACTGTGCTGTTGTTACTGCTGGACCATTAACTCTAATGGTGCTTTGTGCCTCCCCGTTAAAGCATCCATCAGTGGAGCTTCAGTTTCATGGCTGCCCCTTGAAAAGCTGTGTCAAGACCACAGCAAGAGTTTTTCACAGCAGTAAGTTCCTGTCTCACAGCAAAGTCTACAAAATGTTTTCTACTCTTAAGGTATTTTCTATTCCTCATTTAACAAAGAAAACCCACACAAACCAAACTTAAAAATCAATTGAATTACATCCAGAACATTTTCAGAAATCCACCTTTTATTACACACACCTCCCACTTTGTTTTTTTGAGGTGCAAACAGCTGAAGAGCAGGAGGCACCACCATAAGCTGAACTGTTTCACAGGATCACAGATCTCAGGATGTTGGGGGTTGGAAGGGACCTCTGGAGATCGAGTCCGACCCCCCTGCCAGAGCAGGACCATAGAATCTATCCCGGGTTGCACAGGAACACATCCAGACAGGGCTGGAAAGTCTCCAGAGCAGGAGACTCCACAACCTCTCTGGGGAGGCTGTTCCAGTGCTCTGTCACCCTTACAGTCAAGAAGTTCTTCCTCATGTTGAAGTGGAACTTCCTGTGCTGCAGTTCACATCCATTGCACCTTGTCCTATCCCAGGGCACAGTATGGAACAGGCTATATTCAGAGCCCTCTTCACTATGACATTACAGTTCAGCACTGCTTCTTGGATGTAAGGATGTGTTTCCTCCTTTCTCCCAGTCACAGAGTGGTAGGATTGGAAGGGACCTCTGAAGACCATGAAGTCTAACCCTCCTGCCGTGTTTCTCCTAATTAATAGTTTTGGACTGTGTTTTTTAGGAAGTTTAGGTAGCCTGGAGGAAGCATCCTTTGTTTACTTAAGTGGATAGTCTCCTCACTACTGTGTTCTTCTCATCTAGAAAGCTTTGCCAGGACCCAGTATTACCAACAGGCTCTGGAGCAACTGCACAGCAACCCTGATGCCCTGGAAGCCCTGGGTGCACCTCCACTCAAGGTTCACAACATCCGGCTGACAGATGGCAGCAATCGAGTGGACACAGAGAGAGCACAGGTAGTGCTGAGAGTGTCACAAGGTGGCTTCCCAAAGTATTGGGTGATAAGAGATGGGGGGGGGTGGAGTGTGGGGGTTGTTCAGCAGGTCACAAGTCACTGGGGAGCACTGGAAGGCAGTAGGGTGGGCTGGCAGTTGATTTGGAAGAGGGACAGCTTTCCAGAGTGTAAATCTAAACTCTAACGTGAGGAACTGGGAACAGCAAGAGCAGCATCTTCATGTTGTGCTATATGGGCACATCACAGA
Source organism: Eubucco bourcierii (assembly GCA_013396675.1). NCBI lineage: Eukaryota > Metazoa > Chordata > Aves > Piciformes > Ramphastidae > Eubucco > Eubucco bourcierii. The sequence goes on from VWZE01005843.1 coordinate 386,729, forward strand.
ATGGCTCCCAAGCCAGTCAGTGTCCCTCCTGCTACTCTGAGCCACAAAATAATTGTTATAGAATCACAGTTGTGGGGTTTTTTTGTTTGTTTGTTTTGTTTTAAAAAAAACCCAAAACTTTAAGGTCATCCATTATGAGTCCAACTGTTACCAAGTCTGGTGCTAAGCCATGTCCCTTGACACCACATCTCTGTCTCTTTTCAACACCTCCAGAGATGAGAAATGAACCACCTCCATGGGCAGCCTCTACCAGTCTTTGAAACTCTTTTTAGGGAAGAATTTTCTTCCAGTGTCCAACCTAAACCTCCCCTGGTGCAACCTGAGGCCAATTCGTCTTGCCCTGTCTCACTTATTAATAGGGAGAAGAGATCAACTCCCACCTCACTCCAAGCTCCTTTCAGATATTTGCAGAAAGATCCATCTTTAGAACAGCAGCTGCCTTCCTTTTCCCCATGGATGCATCCCACAGCAGTTTTGGACAGAGATGTACAGCCACGTGCGAGCTGTGCTGTGCCACAGCACAAATGGTGCTGTTCTGAAATGCGTCTGCAAGCCTGCGCCATGGAGGACAGCTGCCTGGCACAGGCCCGAGAGCTGGGCTTACACACTGGCTGGTGAACACCATGCTGGGTGCTGAAGCATTGCACAAGGCTGCCTTGTGTCAGCCCAGGGCTCACAAACACAAGTTCACTTCCACTCTGAGTTCTCTGACAAGGACTTTGCATCAATGTTTTCAGCCCTTAGTGCAGGACTGGTCGCCCTTCCCCGGTTTTGCTGGTGACGGAAAATGTTGCTAAGTGACATCTCCAGGTCCCTCAGTGAGGGATTTTGTCACATATGAATCATTTTCTGCCTCCTAGTGAGTAGTTTTGAGTCCAAGGTCCCGAGCAAGGGCATTAAGGAGTGGGACAGATGGCACACTGAAGGAGAGGGGGTGTCAGGGCAAGAAAAAAAATCAGTCTTTAAGCAACTCACACAAAATTCCACTTTCCATCCTGCTCCAGGCAAGTTTCACTCACATGGTATCACCAAAACATTTCCCAGGTTTTAGAGATTCTACCAGGAAGCATATCTAAGGTACACCCCCCTCCTCACAACCTCTTTTGCTAATTGAAGAGGAGAGAACCTGTCTCACTGATGTTTGCCTATGTCACTATGTAGGAATGCTGGCAGCTTGGGTGACTCAGGGTGAAGTCAAACCCTGCCTTCTGCCGACCTTACCCAAGACACAAAACAACAACTTTCTTCTCTGCTTTTTCACACTCATGAAGATTTGTGTTCTCATGAAATACACTGCTTAATCATCATTAGTGGTTATATCATAGACTCATTGACTGACTCTGCAGCATTCCCAGCTCCTGGGCCTGTTTGAGAACCCCTGGCATTTTCCCTTAGTGATTGCATTCCCACCAGCAGATACTACACCCCAGACACATTTCTTCAATCCAGACAATTAATCTGTGGTCACTGCTGCCACTTCTGGCATTTTTTGTTCAACAACTGAGTGGTAGAATTTGTGACCCCAAGAGAAAAAAAATTTTAAAAAATCATAAAGTCATTTAGGTTAGGAAAGACCTCTAAGACCATCAGTTCCAACCATCAGCCCAACACCACCATGCTCACTAAACCATTGAAGGTCTCACTTTTAAACCATTGAACTTCTCAACTGCCTTGATGCCTGTATCAGGAACAGTGTGGCCATCAGGACAAGGGAGGTTATTATTCCCTTGTACTCAGCACTTGTCAGGCCACACCTTGAGTGCTGTGCCCAGTTCTGGGCCCCTCAGTTCAAAAGAGATGTTGNCTTGAAGAAAAGACTAGTTGGGGCACTTAGTGCTTAGCAGACCTAGTTAATTGGATAGGGCTGGGTGATAGGTTGGACTGGATGATCTTGGAGGTCTCTTCCAGCCTGGTTGATTGTATGATTGTGGGACTGATCTACAGAGGATCTCAATCTGCAGGCTTGACATGGTTATGAGCAGCTTCAACAGTGCAGGTCACTGCACTGTACATTTTGTTATGGAAAGGTGATTGCTCATAAATATTTCAGGAAGCAAGTGGTTTTCCCTGGAGGTTGCAGCTGCAACACAGCAAATTCTTTCAGCAGGAGGAGATTAATGCGTGGCAGAGCAGGCACACTTGTATAGCCATGCACACAATAGCTGCCAGAAAAACTTAGGGAAACTTTGAAATACAGTGAGAAATTAAAGCAGAGTTTATAGGAAGATGTTAAGTCTTTGCAGAAGGAGTAAGTGTCCATTTCATAACACNTGGATGATCTTGGAGGTCTCTTCCAGCCTGGTTGATTGTATGATTGTGGGACTGATCTACAGAGGATCTCAATCTGCAGGCTTGACATGGTTATGAGCAGCTTCAACAGTGCAGGTCACTGCACTGTACATTTTGTTATGGAAAGGTGATTGCTCATAAATATTTCAGGAAGCAAGTGGTTTTCCCTGGAGGTTGCAGCTGCAACACAGCAAATTCTTTCAGCAGGAGGAGATTAATGCGTGGCAGAGCAGGCACACTTGTATAGCCATGCACACAATAGCTGCCAGAAAAACTTAGGGAAACTTTGAAATACAGTGAGAAATTAAAGCAGAGTTTATAGGAAGATGTTAAGTCTTTGCAGAAGGAGTAAGTGTCCATTTCATAACACTCGTAGTGTCCTTGACACACTTCTGTGTTTGCAGATAAAATTACCAGTGTCTGGAGGAAAATCGGCAGGGTATCTGCACATTAACTCGGAGATGGATCACTCCCATCAGCGGTGAGTACTGGGGGAGGTGCCAGGAGAAATGTATACACACAGGGAGAGAAGTGGCAGGAGAAAGGGCTGGAGTAGGGTATTTGCTCTAGGCATAGAATCATAGAATCATAGAATGGTAAGGTTGGAAGGGACCTCAAGGATCATCTAGTTCCAACCCCCTGCCATAGGCAGGGACACCTCCCACTAGTACAGGTTACTCAAGGCCTCATCCAATCTGGCCTTGAACACATCCAGGGAGGGAGCATCCACAACCTCCCTGGGCAACCTGTTCCAGTGCCTCACCACCCTTACTGTAAAGAACTTCCTCCTAACATCTAGTCCATGTTGCTGAGCTCAGGCACACAGAAGCGGCAGAAACAACTGTCTGACAGTCTTGTGAAAGGCAATTACCACGGTCACAGCAAAAGGAGGTTAGCTGAGGAATACTCTGAACCCATCCCTGTGCACACAAAGCCTTCATTCATGTGAAATATGTCCTGCAAACTATAGCTCAGAATACAATCACAGAATGGTTTAGGTTGGAAGGCACCTCAAAGCTCATCCAGTTCCAACCCCCTGCCATAGTCAGGGACACCTCCCGCTAGCACAGGTCACTCAAGGCCTCGTCCAACCCTACCTTGAACACCTTCAGGGAGGGAGCAGCCACAACCTTCCTGGGCAACCTGTTCCAGTGTTTCACTACCCTCACTGTAAAGAACTTCTTTCTAACATTCAGTTTAAATCTCCCCTCTTCCAATTTAAACCCATTGCCCCTTGTCATGTCGTTACAAGACCATTACAAGTCCCTCCCCAGCCTTCCTGTACCCCCATTCAGATACTGGAAGGCTACTATGAGGTCTCCTTGAAGCCTTCTGTTCTCCAGGCTGAAGGGTCCCAACTCTTGTAATCTGTCCTCATAGAAGAGGTAGTCCAGCCCTCTGACCATCTTTGTGGCTCTCCTGTGGACTCACTGCAACAGTTCCATGTCCTTCTTGTATACAAACAATTACTCTGAGCCAAAGTCCCCTCCCAGCCCTGCTCCCTGGGGAGGCACAAGCTCGCTGCAGAGCAGCCCTAACTCCACTCGAGTGTTACATACTACAGCAGGGGAACAACATAGCCTCTCAACATGAGCTAAAAATCATGCAGAACAGTTTTTTTTCCAAGCTGTCCATTAAACAGAGCCCTCAGTTTAAAAAAGTGTGCTGGAGCAGAGAGATGATAGCAGAAGGGTGCCCAGATACCACACCACTGAGTAGCAGCCTTAGAGTTTTGTCATGACAAAACCTGAACACTTCTCTTGTCAAGCATAAAGAGATTTCTAGACTTGAGCAAAGGATTAGTCCACGAATTCAAAGTCCATCTTCCACTGCAAAAGAGGAAATTTTGAGACACAAAGCTCCTCAATATCCTCGTTGCTGGAGTTGTTAAACACTTCTGTTATCTCTATTTAGAAAACCCAAGCTACAACACTTTTACTTGGCTGTTGATGGCCATATGGTGGTATTTTCTTGTCATAAATAGATAGGCACAATTTACTGGATTTCTCTTCCAGATAGCTACAGGAAGTAAGGTGTAAAATGATGGAAAGAAGGCACCAGGCTGGGACTGGAGAGGTTGGGCCAGGTCTGGCCTCCTCCCTAGTGAGCAGAGATGTCCCAGAGGTCCGCAGCCACCATTCTTGCACACTACACTTCTCTGTGGCCTGGCCTCATCTCCTCACTCCTTAGTCCCTCCTCACAGATGGAGGGAAATAACTGTTCCTTCCCATTTCACCAAGCTATTGTAAGGATAACTGAGCTTGCAAGATGTTAAGCTATGGTAGTAATTGAAGTGTGTGCATATCTCTCAGTTTTGGTTTAAAATGAGCTCTTCCTGCATTTCTGAAAGCTTAAGACTGGGAGGGAAAAAAACCCAAACACCTAAACAAAAACATTTCCTATACAAGGGTTTGTGGCAGACAAATCTGTCAGACTCCAACATCTCCACCTACATGCAACCTTCTGTGCATAGCTCCACTTGGAGCTAGGCAGGATTTGATATCACAAAATCATGGAATTATTTTGGTTGGAAAAGACCACTAAGATTGAGTCCAGCTGTCAACACCACCATGCCCACTAAACCATGCCCAAAAATACCATCTCTACATGTTTCTTTGAACACCTCCAGGGATGGTGCCTCCCCCATCTCCCTGGGCAGCCTGTTCCAATGCCTGACCACTCTTGCAGGAAAGATATTTTTCATAATATCCAGCCTAAACCTCCCCTGCTGCAACTTGAGGCCATTTTCTCTTGTTCTATCATTTGATGCTAGTGAGAAGAGACCAACCTCCACCTCACTCTAATCTCATTTCAGGGAGTTGTAGAGAGCAATGAGGTCTCCCCTCAGCCTTCTCTTCTGCAGACTGAACAATACCAGTTCCCTGAGGTCTTTTCCAACCAAAACAATTCTATGATTCCCATCTGGAAAGCAGTGTGAGCAGTCTCACAGAAGTTTGGAGCAGAAGGAAGGAAAAGGCTCCCCTTTAGCCTCTAGCAAATGCAGTTTTCCCTTCTCTGAACAACCACTGTGGTACCCTGTTGGGGTTTCAGCGGTCACATTGAGCGATCACACAGTGTTCAAACTCCTCCAAGCCAGGATAATTCCTTAGCAACACGGTCTGGCTCCAAGGCTGGAGAGGAGCGGAGCAAGGAATGCACCCGCAGGATGGAGAGAAAGGAAGGCAGCGGCTCGGGGGAGGAATGTCCTATCTAAAAATAGCCGGCAGGGTTTGATTTGAATCCTAACAAACAGGAACACACAACCCAGACCTTCAAATCCGGGCTGTGCTATTAGGGAAAACAGCTTTCAGGGGCTGGCATTCACAAACCAGATTTAAAACCACACGAGCGAATTTGAGAGCAAGCGAATGCAGGGAATAGATTTGTTTTCTCTCTGCCAGCTGTTTCTGCACTGGCTTCACCACTTTATTCAAAGTGACTGAAACAAGTTTAAAAAAAATCTCTGTTGGTTTGTGTCAGCTGGTGCCTTCAGGATGTCACCTTGAAACTGCAGGACGGTCAGAGTATTCGCGTGTACCGCTCCCCGACGGGAAGCGCGGCCGTGCGAGAAGGCTGAGAGCCCAGGGCAGCTGCGCCTCCAGCTCCCGCCCCGCCGAGGCTGCCATTAATCGATCGCAGCCTGCTGCGGCCCCGAAGCCACAAGGTTGTCACAAGTGATAATTTCGCTTAAGGAGGTGCTCGCAAGACGGCGTCTTCTCCGAGACTGACCCCATCATTGTCACGGTGCTAATTTCTTTCTTTTGCTGGTTTAGTCGTGTGTTCACCAGGAGCCTGAAATAAATGCCTCGCAAAGGACTTGCGCTGTCAAAGGAGTCGTGTGCCGGGTGTGCTGGTAACATGGATTTGAAATCAACAAACTGCCAGGGAAAACGGGGCTGGTTTACAGTGGCAGACCAAAGACGGGACGGTTGGGCTGCTCTGTCGTTACTAGAAGATCAAGTCAGCTTCTCAAAGCTGCTTCAATTCCCACCCACTCTCCCATTTCTCAACAAGGCACAACCTAAAGCAGGAGGGACAATGTAGCAAAAGTAAAGCTCAGCAGCAGCCCCCTCCCCTCCCAATGCATGCCACCCGTCAGGTGGATTTCCACCCTCACAATCATCATTAAAAAACTCATGAGATAGCTGATGCCACTCATCATAACTTAAGAATTCCAGGAAGAGACTTGCCACTCGTGCTGCAGGTTAGTCAGAAGAAGCCACTGCTTCCCAGCAGCATCACCCCACACGAGATCAGGAGCTCATGTTTACCCAGGGGGTGAAGCACTCAGGAGGTGCAGAATGGGTAAAACACTGCCGCGGTTCACTCTGACTGCAGAGGAGATTTTGATTGTGCTTTGGTTCTGTCAATCAGGTAGAGAATTGCCTGTCAACAGAACCCCCCAAACTGACAAAATCAAACCCAATTCCCTCCTCTCCCCTCATCCCCACACCAAGCATTGCAAAGCTTAAGGCACAGGCTGAGGCACTGAAGAGACATGAGTAACTGTCCTGCCCTCATACCTTGAAGTAACCTGTTAGTAAGAATGCAAGTTAGCAACTTGTGAAGTAAGGATGTCCAGAAGATTATTGTGGATTTAGTGAGAGCAGCTGAATCAAGCTGCAGCTAGCGAAAGCACAGAGCTTACAGCACTGCATTCCCTCCCAAGGCATCTTTGACAGACTGTTTTAGAAGGAAACAACACACCTCAGCTGTAATCTGGATTCGTGAAGAGCTGCCAGGATGAACAGCACTTGTGAGACCTAATTCAACCCATATGAATGCCCAGCATGCCAGGGGAAGGTTTGGGATGAGTTAAGATGAGACAGCTACCTGGTTTCACCAAACATAACACAGACACATGGTTTAAAACCAATAACCCTGCACTGCTGCAGCTCACCTACCAAGAATACCATCTGGGAGGTGTGGAGATCTCCTGCCACTCAGCATCTCAGAGATTGGTCAGCTCTGGCCTTTGGTCACTGAAGAAGTTTGGTGGGGAATTAAACAGCTGACAACCACCTCACATCCATCAGCTATCACTTCCTGAGCTACAGTTTTGAGTTATTAATGATCTTCAGAGAAGTTGTAGCTATGGAAATCGGCTCCAGTGTGATGGTTTGGGAGTTGCTTGCTCCCCCTGCCCCCCACCACTGTGTGAAAATCCCCCAGACTAGACTAAGCCAGCTGGAAGTTAAGGACTGAAGCTCCATTTACAGCTCAGCACAATGTACAAGCAGAGATAGACACAATAGACAGGAATAGTTACACAAACATGCAAGTTAAAGGTAATACAGAAACACAACTCCCCTCCCAGAAATCAGAGTCCCCAGGAGGGGCTCCCAACCACCCTTCCACCTTCTTCCCACCCCTCTACCTTACCCCAGGATCTGCCTTATGTGCAAGGTGTGTTTGGAGGATGGGCAGGGGGGTTAGAAGCAGAATGATTAGTTGGGTTAACAGCAAAAGGCTGGAAGACACAGCAGCTCCCAGAGACTCTCTGTCTTATCTGTGTTTGTGTCCTTGCTTTTATACATCTCAGCAAGCCTATGAGTGAAGCAGACATCACCATTGTTTGCTTTTCACAGCCTATAATCTATTGTTTTTCATTACAATATTCCAACTGGCCTCAAACCAGCACACCCAGCCCATGCAGCCTCTCCCTAGCCTGTGCTAGGAGCATCTGGCACATGCTGCCATTCAGCTGCTCTTTGTCATAGCTGTCAGCTCAGGAAGCCTGAAACCTGCAGTAGGTGCAAGGTGTACAAGCATCCAGGAAACTTGGCCACAGCCACCTCAACCAACAACACAACACTTGCTCACCACAGTCCCATCCCATCCCATCCCTTGAGCAGCACACACAATATCCTTGGTCTGGCTTCATCAATTGCTGTATCACAGTGCCATCACCCAGCTCTGACCCTGCTCATCCCAGACCTGAGGGAGATGTCCCCACACAGACCTCACCAACAGCATTAGAAACTTTATTGCCTTGCTTGGGGGAGGAAGCAGAGCTTACAAAGAAGTTCCACCTCTCACTTTCCCCCTGAAGACCTAGCAGAGCACTTCTTTACCTCTGTGCACTTGTGGTCATCCTAACCACCCCACAGCACGAACAAAGTCATGAGACAGGGCTGTATCACCAGATCATACCAGTATTCATCTAAACCAAATCTATTAGGGAAGGAAGAAAGCCATGTGTGAAGGTGGAAGCCAACAAATCAGTGGACTGGGGCAAGAGTACAATCACATTCAAATCCCTGCTTTTGTTTTACTAACAGTCAGCAAACACAGAACACCTTACCTCGACCTTGAAGAGCCTCAGAAGCCACTTCTTCTCCATGTTTGAGCTCTTTTAAGGTGTACATGTTAAAAAAGAGAAAAAAATAAAAATCAAAAAAACCAGCTAGGTGGTGTTTTTGGTGCCCAGCTGCTTTCTGTTCTGGGCTCCCCAGTTCAAGAGGGTCATAGAGATGCTTGATAGAGTCCAGTGCAGAGCCACAAAGATGATGAAGGGAATGGAACAGCTCTGTTACAAGGAGAGCCTGAGGGAGCTGGGGCTGTGCTGCTTGGAGGAAACTGAGAGGTGACCTCATCAGTGGTTTATAAATATGTAAAGGTGAGTGCCAGGAGGCTGGAGCCAGGCTCTGCTGGATGATGTCCGATGACAGGCCAAGGGGCAATGGGTGGAAGCTGAGGCATAGGAAGTTTCATTTAAACATGAGGAGGAATTTTTTCCCTGCGAGGGTGACAGAACCCTGGAATAGGCTGCCCAGGGAGGTTGTGGAGTCTCCTCTCTGGAGGTATTCAAACCTCACCTGGACACATTCCTGTGTGATCTGGTCTAGGCAATCCTGCTGTGGCAGGGGGCTTGGACTGGATGAGCTTTCGAGGTTCCTTCCAGCCTCTGAGATTCTGCTTTGGCCATGTGGCTCCCATTAAATACACCACAGCCCACAGGGCTGCTTTCAGAGAGTCCACAGGTGCAGGAGAAGCAGCCAAGAGAGCTGCAGCATATCAGGAAAAGAGGGAGAGCAAATGTCTCAGAACCACCAGCAGCTGCTGAAAGCCTAAATAACTTAAAGAGGACACCTGGGCACCCCTCTTCCCCTTGCAGTTTATTGTCTAAGGAACACTGGAGCATGTCAGGTTGTGTTTAACCTCATTAGGTCATTGAAGCACCAATTCATTATGATTATGTTGTGATGCATGTACCTAACAGCAGCCTGGACAATAATTTCATTTTTATTGAGAAAATAATTAATCTTTTGCTAAAATGCCCCAGTTGAAGCCATTCCTTTTAACCACAGAGCAGTGAAAGACAGGAGTAGCCTCTGGAAATCACCTAGGCCAGTTGCCTCACTCAGAGCAGGACCATCTAGAGCAGGTTGCCTGGGACTGTGTCTAGTCAGGTTTTGAAGGTCACCAAAGATGGGGATGCCACAGCCTCTGGAGAAGCTATGTTGGTGTCCAGCCACTCTCACAGCAAAAGAAGCTTTTTCTTATGTTTGAAGAACAGCAGAATTTCCTGTTTCAGTTTGTGCCTCTTGTCCTGCCACTGGGCACCATTCACTGAGAAGAACCTGAATCCATTGTCTTTACCCTTCCTCCACAAGTACTTGTACACAATGATAGGATCCCTCCCTGACTACTCTCTTTTCCAGGCTAACAATTCCAGGTCTCTCAGCCTTATGAGTGCTGCAGTCCTTTAATCATCTTAATCATTTTCAGTATGTTAAATAATTTCTTTTAAATAGGCTTGAAAATCTGCATAGTTCCTCTTCCAGTTGCTGGTGTGGTTGAAACCGCCATAGCCTTCATGACCTCTGCTGGATTGCATGTTTGTTTCTTACTCTCTAGTTTGATTTTAATAGCTTCTGCCAGGCCAACATCACCCTGAAGGAAACTATCAGGGCAAGAACTTAATTTGCAACTGAGGAACAACAAACACTGCTTAGGAGACTGCTGCAATGCTTGCACCTGCCTGACTTGAATTCAACCAGCAGGCAGAAGATGTATACAACCAGAGGATGTATACAACCAGATGTTTTCAAAGCAGTGGCTTAAAAAAGGCTAAGTGGGCTGATGAGTTCCCTTTTGAGTTGGTTTCTCCAGATAATAATACAGTTTTGTCCAACTTATGGACCTGTCAATTCACTTTCTGGCTTGTGCATAGCTCTGACATTGCATAGGGACCATCAGTCATTTGGATTCACCACCCATTTAGAAATGAGAACATACCCAGTTCTTCCCTGAACATTTGCCTGGGTCTTGTCTGCATACTTTCCTCTCTGTGTGTGTGTGTGCAGGCTCCAACTACAGAAGTGGTTCAGGTGCAGTAGTTCGTAGTGCAGTGCTGTGCTTTAGCTTTAACTTTAGCATTGATCCCAGTCCTCAAAGAGCCATCCTGCATCAGACAAACCTAGTGTCACTTTTGGAACTTGGTTTCAAATCAGTAGTGTTGCCTTGAAGGCAGCAGCCTAAGGTTTCTTTTTAAAGAATTTTTTTTTGTTTAAACGTAGTTTCCAATGCATGAAGGACAAAAGACTCAGCAGCAGTTCAGAAAAGACAATGTATTTTATTGAAAAATTGCTGAAAGAGCAAACACCTTGTCAGAAGTACAATGAACTGGCACTATTTATTTAAAATGTTGAACTGTCTTCCAGGAATAGCAACCTGGAATATTTGAGAGAGCTCTTAAACCATGGAATCACTTGACGCAAGCCTTACCTTCTTTCCTGGCCCCTGCCAGCACCACCAGTGGAGAACAGGTAGTTAATTTTCATTTGCATTTCCTACCTAAGAGCTCTCCAGCTTCACCTGGGAGATTGCAAGTGGGAATCTACCTTTTTGTATTTAGGGCCCCTCAGATAAAAAGGTGCAGGAAATGGAACAAACAAAAATGCAAATTTAGCTTTGGACCAAAAAAAAAAAAAAAAAAAAAAAAAAAAAAAAAGGGGGGNAAAAAGGTGGTGGTGGGGGATTATTTTCTAGAACTTTTAGTTTAATGACTATGAACTTTACAGCCTCTTGCTTAGAGATGAACATAGCAAGAGGAGATAAGGCTTTGTTTTCAAACAGATGGTTGCTGTTTATTCCAACAACTGCAACAGACACCTGGACCTTGACCTACCCTCCCTAGACAGAGTTCATGTCTTTGCATCAGAACCACAGCAATACCAGTTCTGTAGCAAGCTCCAAGAACATCTGCACTTCCATTCTCTTCAGCTTCCTGCACATGAGCAAACAGCAGTCATGCTCCCAGCCTTAGGAAGGCAGCCAGCAGGAGCCCAGTCTGGAGTGTGGGGACAAGCAGCATTGACCACAAGGTCTGAGGAGTTGACTGTCTCTGTAACCACCTCTACCCCACAAACACCTGAAGGTTTGAGGAGCTTTTTTCAGGTAACTGCTTGTATCCCTGCAGTCCTCCACACTCCTGCAGCTGCAGGAAGCCAGCTCTTCTTCACAAAGCAAGCAATTTGCTCCCAGCCCTGCTTCACTAGTAATTGAGCCTCTCAGACCCTCCCCAGCCCCTTTCTGCAGCACAGGGTAAGAATGCTTCATTTACCACTCCAGCCTCCCTCCCAGGGGAACAGAAACAGCTTACACCTTGGGGGCTGGCTGACAATCCTGCAGCAAAACACTACAGAAGATTTTTTTTTTTTTTAATCCATTCCAGGGCCAGTCTTGGCTGCCTTGTTTATAATTTATACTACTAAACTTTCACAACTTTATACAAATTCTTAACGACGTTAAAAAAACACTGTACAAAACCACCTTAAGGCACAACAAGTTAAAAGCAGAAATGCAGCCCACTGGACACCTTGAAGCAGCCATTTCAGAAGCTGTCCTGGTAGTTAAGTATGTAAGTTCATTTATACAGCTTAGCTTCACTGTCATACATTAAAGCCAGTAACTATAGAAGCAGATGCATGCTGCTCAGCATCTGCTCTCTCTCATTAATAGCAGTCTCCATCTGAGACCTGATCTGTGGTTACAAATAGGAATTCAGTTAGGTCTGTGCCCCTCAAATGATTTTCTGTGAGGACTCATGAGGTATTACACATTTAGGTGTGTAGATATGGCAGCCTTGTTCTGCAAGGGTGGGAAGTGAGCTTCAACTTCAGTGCTTTGCTCAAGTTTGTAAAAGCAAGGAAGTGTGGAAGTCAAAAAAAAAAATAATATCAAAATGGCAGTGACAGAAGGTGGCAGAAATTGTAACCTTGCACAAAGTTTTGTAATGCAATGTCCCCTCAGCCAAGCAAATTGTCTTGGGCAAATGAGTGAGTGGTAGAAGAAAGATGCCTCTTGAAGAGTACTGTCATGCCTAACAATTGTCTGAAACAGATCACATAGCTACCCTGCTGACTCAAAGATTCTTGTTGGACTTCTCCTGATGGCCAGCCAGAGCTATCCAAGAAAATCCTGCATGGCATCTCTGCATTACAATATAAACCACATCCAAACTCAGTTATGAGCACTGCTGATATTTCCTCATATGAAGGTCTTCAATGAGCAAGAAGCTGCCCTACCTATGTGAGTATCCAAGAGGGAAGAAGCCCAACAGAACAGTTTAATTTAGGTGCAGTTTTTCTGATGTGTCTTCAAGTGAAGGCAACCAGACCACTGGCAATGAAGCCTTATGGAAATGCTTATTGCTCCACTCAGTGTCACACCACTTTTCGTTCAGTTCTCTTCTGGTGCTTCTTCTCCCACCCTTACAGCAATGCTAATGAGATGACCCCAGCACTGCCTGTGTTACTGACAAGCCATTTTCCTTGTATAATATTAGCACAGAGCACTGAACTCCTGGTCACTAAGAAGAGTAAGAACATCCTTGGTACAGTTGAAATTAGAAAGCCTGCAGCAACATGGAAAACCAGAAAAACTAGCTTAAGGAGCTTCTACTCACTGCTTTATGGCAAGAAAAGGTTGTCAGGGTTTATTATAGAGGAACAGCACAAGGAAACCAAATAAATAGGTGAATAGTTAACAGTAGGCAATATAATAGTACTAAACTTCAATTACATAAACTTTGGAACAGCATCAATATGAAAGAGTTCTTAGAAAACCAGGACTCAGTCTGAGATCCTCAGACCTGTACATTGTAAAAAACAGTCAATTTTGATGCCCAGTCAGTCCCAGCTTTGTCCTCTGAGGGACTGTGTCCATTCAGAGCTATGACCCACCCACAGAGCCCCCCAATCCCACTCTGCCCCATTATACACATGCTGTTTTTCCAAGTGTCTAAGGGAGAGTGATTAGGAAACACGAGGTATGAGCTGTGCTTCATCATTTCAGAGGAAGCAGTATCTTCTTCCTCATCTCATAGCTGTATTGAACAAGGTTATGCAATTTAGCCTAAGGTTGCTTCTTTCTTCTTTAAAGCAGTGGTTAGAGGAACAAAAAGGAGGCAGAAATGACCTCGTGCTCCCAGTAAAACCCTATCTGGGATCTGGGGGAGGTGGAAGGAATGGCTGATTTATCTTTAGTTGGACAAACTGATTAAGCATGAAGTCATTAGAGAGAACTTCAGTAACCTCAGTAGAGCTACATCACCCCCTGTATCATTCTTTTTCCCACTCATCAACACTGCACAGTCACACTGAGCTGGATTCTATCAGCACACCTCACTCAACAATGGGGAGGATGGCAGCAATCTCTGCTGGCTCTCAAGGGTGACTCGCTTAAGCAAACTCATCGCCCTCTGGAGAAGGGCAGTGCTGTGCTCCCCCAGCAGGGCTGCACTGTGCCCCTACACAAAGCAGCAGCATTCCTGTAATCATTCCCCAATACAGATCTTTCTTTACCTGTGGATGTGGGCAACTCTTGCTAGAGAAGCACAGCTCACCGTCTGGCTGTAGACTAGAGGAGCCCGAGTCTTTGACAAGGAAACACATCCACAGTGTAACTCTGAAAACTCTGTCCAACCAGCTGATCAAATTCTCCTCTAGTACAACTTTTAGATCAGTAGATAGTTCCACTGAAGTCAGGAGTGCTAAAAGGTGTTCAAGAAAAAACCCAGCACTATATATTTGCATTAAATGCCACAACGTACCCTAAAATTACCCATCTGACACCTGTCACTGAAACACTTCCAATGTCAGCTTCTCCAGAAACACTGGAAACAAACAACAAAAAACCTCTCTGCTATCAAACAACATCAATAACAACAACAACAAAAAAATAAATCCAGAAATAAAAATTACAAACAAAAATAAGCTTTTAATCTTTGCTAAATCCCTGTTGTCTGGTTGAAATCTTGCTTATCTGCTTCACAAAATTAAAAACTTGGCACATTTTCCTTGGATGCCATTTCTCAACATTTTCTTTTCTCTAGAACATTTATTGCATATCAGAAATTCACTTGGCTAGGATATTTTTATTTAGTAGAAAACACTGCCCTCCAGTTACAGCTGTGAAGCTCCACACACTTCAGTAAATGAATTCTCCTGGTATTTCTTGCAGTAATGGCTCCTCAAATTTGAATCGCTTGGAAATGGCTTTCTGCTCCGTTACTTTCTCTTTTTCTGACTGCCTACATTGTCCCAGGGTATATGAAGCCACTACAATTAGTTCTTCTGTCACTATTGAGTCTTCCTCTTCAGTCTTCTCAGCATCTACTGATTTTTCAGAGGGAGAATGTGCATCTTTCTGAGCAGTATCACTGGTCTCCTCTCCTGGACTCTTGCTCCAGGCCCTGCAAGCAGGATGATCGCTTTGTTCTAACCATGGGTGTTGAAGACATTCTTCAGCAGTTGCCCGGTCCCTGGAGAGAAAGGAAAGACTTAAAATAAATACCTACATGAATTTGAGATCCAGTAGCTTGCACAAGAGAGCCACACAAATTATTCCAAGGGTATGATTACACTAAAGACAGACTGCTAGACCAGCAGCACAAGGACATGAACTGCTAACACTGGAAATAAAGGAGTTCATAGATTCTTAAATATTAGTTTATGCTCCCATGTTGGCAACCAACTTTCAAAGCTGAGAGAGGGGAAATTACTAACACTTGTAGACTATCAAAATTCATAAATTTAGAGGGAAATGGAGGAATTATCTTTTCACATACATAAAAAAAGTAACAGCAGAATGAAATACAGAGAATCAAACACTGCAACAGGCTGCACATAGAGGTTGTGGAGCCTCCTCTGGAGACATTCAAAACCCACGTGGACATGCTCCTGTGTGCCCTACTCTAGGTGACCCTGCTCTGGTGAGGGGGTGGCCTAGGTGCTCTTTCAAGGTCCCTTCCAACCCCTGTGATTCTGTGGAAGTTCTCCTGTACTTTACAAATGAAACTGCCAGCACTTGCTGCATTTCAAGCAGAGCCAGTCTGACACATCAGCACACACCACTGGGTGCTTGACTTACTCAGGTTTCTTAACCAGCAGAGTTTTGATGAAATCCACAGCAGACTCTGATATGAGGTCAAAGTCTTCTCCAGAGTAACTTATGTTCATCTGAGATATGTTTAAGAATGTTTCTTGTTTATCATCCCCTAAGAAAGGTGATATCCCTGTTAGCATAACATATGCCAGGACTCCAATGCTCCTACATTAGAAGAAACAGAAAGGCAATTTTTAGGGTTTGTTTCTTCCATCAAACTGTCAACTTCTTAGTGCACTAAGTAATGATGGCTACTGGTTTGTTACACTTACCACATGTCAGTTGCTGTACTGATTGGGTCATAACTCAGAATTTCAGGAGCTGTTCAGGGAAAAAAACCAAAACCAAAACAACAATCAAGGTCAACTTTTGTCACTTGCAGATGTTATACTGTAGTTACATAGGCATGTGGTAGAAGAGAAGCCATGTGAGGCATGACAGTCTTTTGAAACCAAGAAACTTCTCTTCAAGTTAGTTAAGTGATTACTATCATTCATTGGTTTTAAGTAAAGAAAAAAAAATTTTTTTTTTAACTTTTATTGTCATCTTCAAAAGCCAGGACAGTATCCTTCCCAATTAAGGAATCTGTATACAGATTTCTTATTAAAAAACCCAGAAATCTCTAACATTCCATACTGCAGCACTGAAGCCCATACCCAGAAAGCTATACCATGCAACTCCAAGATGTTTTCAAGGCCTGGAATTATTTGTTTGTTGCTTTTAAAAATAAACACAAAGCTCCACAGATGATATTCAGAGACTGAATATTTAACTTGGAGCTTCTAATCTGAGCGATCTAGTTGAGGATGCCCCTGTTTACTGCAGAGGGGGTTGGATTAAAGAACCTTTGTAGGTCCCTGTCAACACAGTCCATTCTGTGATTCAGTGCTTCTTGTCACTGCTGGGAACAGCCATCTAAAGCGTGCACTCACCTTCAGGATGTGCACACAATGATCACTTACAGTTCAGTGTTCCACAGCAGTACCAAGTCCAAGTAATCAAGTGATCTTTGGACACAGTGACTCAACAGCCAGTCTGGCACTCACCAGATTGAGGCAGTTTCTCTTCCCAACCCCTAGAAGCCTGGCCTAGACTTCACTTGTATAGTACCAACTTACCTACATATTCTGGAGTTCCCATAATTTCTCTTAGTTCCTCACTGCTCTTCATTATTCTGGAAAGGCCAAAGTCTACTATCTTAATGTCTCCCAGAGGAGACTTACTGGTTAGTAGAATATTTTGAGGCTGAAAAACAAGAGGAGGAGACTTTCAGGATCACCCAAATCTGATGTCTATGGTAACCATATTACATAATCCTGTGATAATTATTTTAGATGGAGAACAGGAACAATACCCTGGATCATTTATTTCTTTCCCCCAAGGGGAACTTGAAGAGACATGTAGGCTAAAAGGAGGGGCAGGATTTTCTGCTTATAGCTGAGAATTAAACACCTACCTTGATTAGCTTAGAACACATATGAAATACATGCCATCATTTAACAAAAAGCATAAAAATACTTCCCATTTGTACCTTGAGTCCTCTACACCACTTTTTTAACTGCCCTTCCTTTCAACAGATGCTGCAAAGTAACTCCTGTTGAAGGGTGTCCAAAAACATCCAACCATATTAAAAAGCCTGAACATACAAAACTGTCTTGACTGCACCTGTTTAAAGAAAGCCTGTTGCAACTGACCTCAATCTTGTTCAAAGTACAAACAATTGTATTACAGAGCACTAACTGAAGACAGTTTAAAAAAAAAAAAAATACAGCAGCCTGAAAAACAGGTTTTTAAGAGCATCATCTTTGGATAAACTTGTTTGCTCTGATGTCACTAGATCTTGGCTGTCATCCTTCAAAGCAACGTTGTGGTCATTCTGAAGTACCTCACTGTACTTTAAATGTAGTAGGTTCAGTTAAAAAATAATCTGAAAATTATCTGAGACCTGTTTTCTAAAGTTTTTTTTGCAGCTGACAGATATCCTTGTCAAAAAAAACAAGCAAGACATGACCCTCCCTGCCCCCAGGCCAGTGTCATACTGGGTTCTGTTGCTAGCTTCTCTGAATGGTACCACTGATAGCTGACACTGTGCTCATCTCTGCTGAGCAAAAGTGTACATTTATTTATTGGGAAGTTGGAGCATCTTGCATCAGGGGTGGCTGAGGCTCTGACCTTGCAGATACTCAAGTTCAGGCTCAACAGGGCTCTGGGCAACCTGTTCTCTGCACACTGCAAGGGTGTTGGACTGGGTGACCTTTGGAGGTTACTTCCAAGCCAGAGCATTCTGTGATTCTACAACTGACAGCCCAACTGGCTTAACACCAGCATTTATACTTTTTTCCCCTAGCCCCTGAGCAATTCTGTCCTCATCCCCATGTCAATTATGAAGGCATGCTCTCACATGAACAATCTTCTGTTGAATGTGGAAACAAAACAGCGCAAGAACATTTTGAAAGCCTTGGGCCAGTTCTTCTTGCTGCAAGACCTAAAATGTAGTCAAATTCTTTCATGCCTCCAAAGTTAAACCATGGTATTTCAAACTGACTTTGTTTGTAAATCTGTGTATTAAGAACAGCTTTTTTTTTTTTTTTTTTTTTAANCCATATGCTTTATAGTTCACGTTTGTTATTCTGTATTAGAAAAGCAAACATCCATAAAAGCTGACTGTGCCTTCCTCATTAGCCTCTTAGATGTTCTTCCCATTGGGAAATTTAGCTACTTTCTGAAGAGGCAAACAAAAAAGCATGAGAACAGCATTTGTTCTCTAGATTTAAATGAGGAAAACTTTATAGTGGAAATGTTTTGTGAAACCCTGTATTACAATATTTCAGTAGATGATGTAGTTGTTAGGTTTTTCTTCTTTCAAAAGCAATCTTATTACTAAAAACACAGCTATGCAGAAAACCTCCTATCAACAGCATAAATTGAGCCAGGGCCCTAAAGCAATGCATGGAATACCAGTTGTTTTAATGCTCTTAAGGAGTCATTATGGGGGGTCAGTTCACTTCACTTGTGAAGTGACAGTCTAAACACCTTCAAGAAGCCACAGCTTTGAACTTTAGATTTTCAGCTCAACACAACTCCTCTAAAGAAAGGAAGATCATTTCCCCACATATGTAATGCTGTTTCTCTTTTGTTTTTCTTCTGCTGTAATGAACCTAGGTTTGTCTAATGCTGAGTAGCCCACAAATGCAAGAGAGATGCAGGCCAGAGGCTCTGTTGATAGCCATCCTAAAAACAGCCTAGCACTCAGCCTCAGCATCAAACACTAATGAAATGGCTGATGGCAACTATCAGTTGGCAACATTTAGAAACCTCTATTGCAGGTATGCTTAAAGGTTCCAGTTTAGACCCCATTACCTTGTGCATTGAACAAAAACTTCAAAAGGAAAGATCCTTGGCATAAATGGGCAGGGAAGCTGAACAGATGTGCTACAACACTGGCATGTGGCCACATCAGGTGGCTTCTGTGCACATGAGTTCCAGTCCAATGTCATAGCACAGCCAGAGACAGGTACCTTGGGAAACACTGTAGAATCATAAAGTTGGAAAACACCTCCAAGATCATCAGGTCAAACTGTTAACCTAACACTGACAAGTCCCTCACTAAGTCAGTCCCTAAGTGCCACATCTACACATTTTTGAATGCTTACAGTGATGGCAATTCTACCACCTCCCTGGGCAGCCTGTTCCAATGCCTCACCATTCTCTCAGTGAAGAAGGTTTTCATAATATCTAACCTAAACCTCCCCTGGAGCAACTTGAGGTGATTTCCTCTTGCCCTGTTACTGGGGAGAAGAGAATCAGCCCCCACCTCCCTACGGCCTCCTTTCTGGGAATTGTAGAGAGCAAGGAGGTCTCTGCCTCCTCTACTCCAGACTGAACAACCCCTGTTCCCTTAAACAAGACTAAAGGTTGTATTGTTCCAGAAACCCAGGCTTTGTTTTTCATTTAACTTGGTCTAAATTACTGTCATGTGAAGAACATGGCTTTCTTGACACTGTGGACATCAAGGCAAAAGCCAAGGCGAAGTAAGGTGATGCAGACCAAGATCTGGCCTCATCTGGAAACCTAATTCTGAGAGTCATGCAAATTGTCTGTAATAAGTGTACTTAGCAAAAGAGGATACCCTCAAACCCAGCCTTGTCAGCAAGATCTGGAATCATGTAAGCAGACTATAGAATGGCAAAATCCGTACGTTGCAAATTTGCCATTATTCCAGAAGTTTCCATCAGACATTGGCCTTAATACTTCTTGTATCTTTAGTCATACTCATGAAAGGAACTTAGGACACATCATAAAGGTCACATTTGACAACTAATCAATGCTTCACCTTGACCTGCAACATGAATGAAGTTAGGTATCTGATCTGGTAATACTGTAAAAATAAATACATAAATAGTCAAATCATGAGAAGAAAAGCAGAGTCTACAAAGCCTAGATACTCACTACCTGCCTATTAACAAACAGCTTTGCTCTAATTGCTCTAAAGGTTTGAAGTCCAGACTGAACTGTTCTCTTGCCATGAAAAATTGCTATTTTAAACTCTTTTCTTATTTTCCTTGGTGTCCCTCTAGACAAGGAATACTACACCTTTACTAATACTGCACTTCTATGCCATAAGCATTCCACCTACATCCACCTGGAAACTCAGTGAAGAAAATTCAATCTGTGACTTTCTTGTATCAGGCCACTTCTTTAGCAACTGCAAAATGACAGCCAAACCAATTTCAAATGACAGCTTTTCTACCTGTCCTCGCTGAGCACATCGTCTCCAAAACACTATAGAAGAAGAAGGAAGCAAAAAGTTGTCTGCTGCATAACCAGAAAGCCATAATACACACTATAGGAGAACTGTGGCTTGGAGCAGTCTTCTCCCAGGCCCTGGGGCTTTGTAAGGCTCTTTTCCCCAGACAAGCAGCAGCTAGTCCTTCCTCAACCCCCACTCCTCCATTCCCAGCTACTTTAAGCTTTTACCAAACAGCAATTCAAGTCCAGTAGCAAGTGAAAACACAGAGAAAGGAGGCTTCCCTTAGTCTGCAGCTTTCATGCACCATTAAGAGGAGATGAAAGACTCCTGACTACGATCTATGCACACCCTACAAATTAAATAGCATCAAGACAATACTGTCAAGTGCTATTTAATTTGCACTCAAATAACATTGCATTTGCTCTTTCTTCGAGTCAAAACTGGATGACATGATTGTATTTTGCTGTTAAAAACAAGCCATAGTTCAACCATCTTTCAGGAGTGAACTATGCTTTGGGAAAGAAGGGATCAGGTGGCAGCCTTGCTAAGCCACATCAAAATACTCCATTTTTTATTGTCTCATGGGACAATTCCTGCAGCTATTAAGGGGCGAAGCAGAACCTAGAGGAAGGTAGCTGTCACTGGCTGATTAGATTTCTAGAACAAAACTACAAGAAGCTGACAGATACTGACAACCACTTTGTCTTAAATTCTTCAGAGTGTAGAGTCTGACTTTACTGAAGGTGCAGCATATGTTGGATGGACCTTTCCAAAGGTATTTGTACCAGACAAATGAGAGGGAAACCTTCGGAGACGCAAAGGTGAAACTAATAGCACAAGACGGGTATTTTAGCAAGGATTTGCAGACTTTGCTATTGGCAAACAACTTGCTGAACAGTAGCTCACTTTGCACAAATCTTCCAAATGTCAGCCCACAAACCCAAACAGTCAGTAAATTCCATGGTGCTGTAAGCCACCAGGCAGAGCAGCATGAGCCGCACTGCACAACAGAAGATGGTTTAAGCCTGTGGGTTAGTGAACATGCAGCCACAACCAGCACCCAACTTAATGCCTGAGTTCCTTGAAAAATGGGCCTCTTTTTTGAAGTCTTGCAAGGCAGATGGGTCAGTGAGCCTTCACAAAGCATGGGTTTTACTCTTGTGGTTTCTATACTCTTCATTTGCCAACGTTCTGAAGGCTTCCCTAAATCTTGTTTTGTTGAAGTCTGATAGTCTTGTATATCATGACAGCAATCACACCGCAATTAGGACTCCTCTTAAAAGCCACTTTGAAAAAGTCACCACACTCTGCAGTAACACTGAAACATATTAACCTCAAACACTAGTCAATTTGCTCTGCTAATTAGCTTTCATATGCCAGCAAGGCAGTGTTGAGTCTTTTGGCAAGAACTGGATAAGTTTAGTTTCATACCAAAAGTTTCCTGATCAGTTGGGAAGTCTAAATAAGCTGCTTCTGAGTTTTGAAGAAGCTGCTTGTCTGCAGGCTGCAATCAACACTCCAGTCTAAGTACTGTAGTCAGAGTACAA
The DNA here is from genome assembly GCA_013396675.1 of Eubucco bourcierii. NCBI lineage: Eukaryota > Metazoa > Chordata > Aves > Piciformes > Ramphastidae > Eubucco > Eubucco bourcierii. The sequence continues at coordinate 408,707 of VWZE01005843.1, forward strand.
CATATTTCAGATCACAGATATCCAGCTGATAGTGCTCAGGAACACCCCAGCTTGAACTATGAATATATATGAATACATATTGCCCACGAAAGGACTATTTTTGATCTTACACACTTTGCTTCAAGCAAATTCCATGGCCACCCATAGTACTGACACTCAGTATCTTGTACAAGCATAAAAGAACTTCATGGAATTCTAACTGCTCGTTTTTAGCCCTTCTAAGCATTTATTCTCACATCCCTTGCTAAAAAAAAAAAAAAAATCCAACTAAAATAATAATAGAATTATTTACACTTTATATATATGACAAAAATCAATGTGTTACAAGCAAGCTTTAAAGGATTCCAGAGAAAATTTGAATAAATGGTTGGAAAACCAGACAGGTGACATATTTGTGTGCAAATATTACTCATCATCTGCCTTAGCTGATGAATGCTTAATGATGTGCTAGGTTATATATTAAAATATGTACAGACTGATACTGGAATCTGCTTGCAGCTTTGTAATACTGCCAAAATGCAATTAAGTAAGGATTTCAGCAACAGAACAAACATGGCAACTTACCATATATTTAGTAAATATGGAATTGTAAAAAGAATTTGGAAATTATAATAGATAATACTTTTTATGCTGCCTTGCTTAGTAATAAAGTAGCTCAACCTCAAAATGAGACAAAATTGCATCTTCCATACCAGTGTATGGATAGGGCCAAACAATCCAAAGGCTGAAGCACCTCTCCTACAAGGACGAGCTGAAAGAGTGAGGTTGTTTAGCCTGGAGAGGAGAAGGCTCTGAGCAACCCTTATTGTGGCCTCACCATGCTAAAAGAGGACTTACAAGAAAGCTGGGGACAGACCTTTCAGCAGGGCCTGTTGTGAGAGGACAAGGGGTGCTGGTTTTAAACTAAAAGAAGGTATGTTCAGACTAGATAGAAAGGTTTTGGTTTTTTGTGGTTTTTGTTTGTTGGTTTGGTTTGGTTTGGTTTTGGTTTTTTCCTTTTTTTGTTTTGGGTTTTTCCCCCCCACACTTTTTTTTTTTTTTTTTTGTANTCCTTGGAAACATTCCAGGCCAGGTTGGACTGGGCTCTGAACAACCTGCTCTAGTTGAAGATATCTCTGCTTACTTCAGGGGGTTTGAACTAATGACCTTTAAAGGTTCTTTCCAACCCAACCCATTCGACAATTCTATGACTGAAGCTACAGAAAAATAACAGCAGCTTGCTGCCTATGGCAAAGGATACCTTTCTGGATCCCAGGTACAGCTCCCTTCTTAACCATAAGCAACACTCTGGGTTTTGTATGATGGCAGATGTACCTTTTCTCTTGATTTGAATCAAAACTGTATTTCAATAAGGAAAAAAAACCCCAAAACTTTTACTCCACTAAATCATGACAGTTTATATACTAACAGGGTTTGGGAAACTGCCTGTAAATAACAAATATAAAAATCACATTTTATAGTAATTTTAAAAATTTGAAGTGTTTGTCCTGGTTTAACAACTAAGCACCTGGCAGTCGCTTGCTTACTCCTGTCCCCCTCCTCTGAAAACACATAAAATTTGTGGACTGAGATAAGAACAGTTTCATAATAAGATAATAATAATGAAGATAACAAAGGGAGAGTGAAATGCACCCCAGGAAAGACAAGTGATGCACAATATTTTTGCTCACCCCCTGCTGACTGATGCTCAGCCAGTCCCCACACAGTGACTGTGTGACCTATTCCTCCCAGTTATATACTGGGCATGACATTGTGTAGTACAGAATATCCCTTTGGCTAGCTAGAGTCAGCTGCCCTGGCTGTGTCCCCTCTCGGTTTCTTGTGCCTCTCGAAGCCTTCTTGTTGGAGAAGCTGAAAAATCCTTGACACTACTTATCAGCAACTGAAAAGTCTGTGTATGATCAACATTATTCTCACACCAAATCCAAAACATGGCACTGTACCAGCTCTTAGGAAGGAAATGAACTCAGTCTCAACCAACAGCAGGGCAGTGTTCTACATGTATTCAAGACATTAATGTAATGTTTACCAGCCCTGTATGAACACTTCATGCTGAAACATGACATGATGCTATAGTGTCTCTGCCATCCCTCTGCCTCATTAAAACTCAAGTACCAGAGAAACCTCAAACCTATTTTTCACTGGCCATACACCACCTAGACATTTTTGTTGCACTTTAAAAAGTGAGTCATTTCTTACCCAACACACTCGTTTGCAGTTTAAGGTGCAGCACTTTTGAATTCATTGCATTTCACTTCATCCAATTAGGTTTATAGTTAAGAAAATCACAGAAAGCCCCCAAAAGGTTTGCACCCCTGGGGCCTACTGCATCCCCAAAGGTTGAATTTGATAGTTTGAGGAATAACTAGACAAAAAACCTTATTAATTACAAGTTAGCATTAGTATGACACATGACTAAACAGGAAAGTCAGAAGATAAGGAGAAAAATACAGCAACAATCCTACCTTTAAGTCAAGATGAACCACATTATTTCTATGCAAGAATGAAACTCCTTCCAAGATCTGCTTCATGAGTCGTTTCACATCTCTTTCTTTGAAGGCCTCTTCTCTTTCAGCAACACACTGGTCAAAGATTTCACCTCCAGCAGCACTGTGGGGAGCAATATGACATTTTATCATTTCAAAGACAAAAGTTTTAGCACCCATTTTGTTCTGCTTGCACTGTTTGGTTTAAATCTGGGCAGAGTAGGTTTAAGTTTTGCATTAGGAGGAAGTTCTTTACAACGAGAGTGGTAAAATACAGGAACAGGCTGCCCAGCGATGTGGTTGAGGCCCCATCCCTGGAGACATTCAAGATCAGACTTGATCTGGGGTTGGGCAGCCCAATCTAGTTGGAGGTGTCCCTGCTGACTGCAGTGGGGTTGGACAAAATTACCTTTGAGGGTCCCTTCCAACCCAATGCATTCTGTAAGCAAAATCAACAGGCAGTAGCATCCAGTAGTGATATTTTCAGTTATTAAACCTCTACCAAGCTTTTACAGCCCAGGGAGACTTCTCTGCAGTATGGCAGCTTTGGAGAGAGGCAAAGACCATAGTAATTTTAGTTAGAGAACATGAATATTGCAGAATTTGTGGGGACTGTTTTGGAAACACTACTGACTATCCAGCAAGAATGCTGCATTTGTCTGAGGGTCTGAAAGATGTGCCTTTTGCCATTCCTATGAACCTACATGGAAATTTGGCCGAGGTAAGCCTTCATAAACAGAGAACAAACCAGTCCCAGACCCAAATCCTCCTCAAAACACTTTGCAGTTACCCAAAAGATTAAATGTAAAGTCTAGAATTGAATTGTTTGTGAAGTCTTTGGCGTGCTGGAATGCATTAAGTTTCTAAATGGCTTTCATCTAAAAATAGTTTTGAAGGTTTTAACTCTCAGCTTGCTTCCTTATCTGTTGTTTAGCTGTGTTTAAATAAGAAAGTAACAACAGGCATGAAAATAACTAGAGATGAAGGAATGTTTCTAAAGTCCTCTGAAGCCACATGCATTTCCATGACTCTATAGAGAACTAAAATTAGTTTGGAATACAACCATGTAGCATCAACAGTAAAATAAGCAGAGCATGGGTTCCATCTTACAACAAGAACAGGCATAAGGACATTAGAACGGGGCCGTTTTGCATAGGGGTTGAGTCACTGCTACGTCATCAACACATCCATCTTTGCTCTGCATGAAACTCTAAAATCATCCCTTGGAGAAAGATGAAGAAAGCCCTGAAGACAGCATCTTCTCCAGATAGCCCAAACTGCAGTGTGCCAAGTGTAACTCTGCACAGCCATCTCTTCCCCTCTGCTTGGGCTGGCCCAGTTGCTGCCATGTTCCCAGGCAGTCCAGAAGACTGAGGCATCTTCAACACCAACTCAACAGCACCCCAGAGCTCTACAAAAATGCTGCCTCTGGGTTATGTGCCCTCAGGAAAAGAACACTTAAATACATTCAGATTTGCATGTTGTCTGTACTAACCGTGCCACTCCAGTCCTGGTGCCTTCAAAAGCCTCATGGTTTATAAAAAGCTTTCTGCCTCCCCAGACCCTCCTTACTGCTAGTTAGAATTAGTCCCCCTGCAGATTGTCTTACCAGAAAAAAAAAACAATTTAGAAGATGGTTACATCTCAACTTTTACTGAAGAGTTTTATGTTTTTGTTCTGTGCTGGTGATGTAGGTTTAGGATTAACTGATAACAAAATCATAGAATGGTTTAGGTTGGAAGGGACCTCAAAGCTCATCCAGTACCAACCCCCTGCCATAGGCAGGGACACCTCCCACTAGTACAGGTCACTCAAGGCCTCGTCCAGCCTGGCCTTGAACACCTCCAGGTACTCTCTATAACCATAGAGACTAAAAGTCTCAGAAGGAGGGACAGGATATGCAATGTGTAATAACATTGCATTATGTATCTCCATACCTAAAGAGCAGACTGCCCACTCTCTCTCCTCTCTGCTCTGAGCGTGCAGTTGCTGTTTCCACTCTGGTTTGTGTGGGAGTAGACCTGGTTGAGAGTTGAGTCCTACCAGTCCTCAGGGCTGGGCACTGAGGCCTACTGGACCTAGTGGGGCAGTAGGGGAGAGGCTTGGCTGGTTGAGGGCTGCCTCGAGGCTTAGCCAGGAGGGCAAGGCCAGGATTGATGCTGAATGTACATACAGTAGTGCATCTGCCTTGGTGCCTCTTGTATTTTATTTTTGTAAATAGGATTGCCATTTAAACTCCAATCCCATCTGACTGCTTTTATTTATTCCTTTGGGGTAAATTCTTTCTGTCCTCAGCCCAGAGCTGATTCCAGCTCAAACCAAGACAGCTGGATAAATGGTACAACAGTAGAATTTGATTTATTAAGCTAAGACTTTCTTTAAAAAAAAAGAAAGAAAGAAAGAAAAAACCCATTTAATAATTATTTTTCTTCACCCTGTATCAAAGATGATAGAGCTGAAGAATCAAATGAATTGTTCAATGGAGTAATTAATATTTTAGTTCCTCTAGAAAAGCTGTATATGCCTGACACTATCACATCTTTCTTCAGCACACTATTTAATTCAGGGGAAAAGTTAGTAATATTTCAGCTCTGGACAGCACTCAGATCTCAGAGATATTTTTTAAATAGAATCACAGAACGGTAAGGTTGGAAGGAACCTCGAAGCTCATCCAGTTCCAACCCCCTGCCATAGGCAGGGACAC
>VWZE01005843.1:414033-431736 GCA_013396675.1 Eubucco bourcierii
AGCCTGTCCTCATAGGAGAGCTGCTCCAGCCCTCTGATCATCTTCGTGGCCCTCCTCTGGACATGGGCTAACGTATTCTATTATCCCAAGACAAATTCCTCTCAAAAAAAAAAAAAAAAGCAGCCTCAATTGGACATTCCAGATAGGGATAGAAAAAAACATCTCTTGTAATCAATAAATTGAACTTCATACTTTAAGAATGCCATGTTACTTGGAAGTATGATTTCATTCCTTGTAGCAGTGTATAATAACACACGTGGTGATAAGATCTACTACCAGAATTAATAACACAATGTGATTTACAACAGCAGCCCTGGGGTTTTGCTAGTGTAGCTCTGCCACTGAAAATAAGCACAACACTGTCTCTGCTACTTAATTCTGTGAAGCAGAATTTATATCCCTAAGCTGCTGTTGTCAGCCAGGAATCACTTTATTTCCAATAGATCCACCCTAAAACACACAAATAAACAAACAAACAAAATCATCAAAGAGGGGAAGCCTTATGAAGCCCTGTTTGCTATACATCTACTTTGTAGACATCAAAAATTAAGTTACAGAATCACAGGTTTGGAAAGGACGTCTGAGGATCATACAGCTCAACCCTCCTGTTAGAGCAGGTTCACCCAGAACAGGTTGCCCAGAATCACATCCAGGTGGGCTTTGAAAGTCTCCAGAGGAGGAGATTCCACCAACTCTCTGGGCAGCCTGCTCCAGCATTCTGGCACCCTCCAAGTCAAGAAGGCTCAAGTCTCTCCTTCAGTTCAAGTGAAACCTTCCTGTGCTCATTGCTCCTTGTCCTGTCATTGGGTACCACTGAAAGGAGTCCATCCCTGTTCTCTTGCCCCTTGCTCTTTAGATACTAATAAGCATTGAGAAGATCCCCTCTCAGGCTGGTTTTCTCCAGGCTAAACAGCTCCAGGCCTCTCAGCCTCTCCTTGTAAGAGAGATACTCCAGTCCCCTCAGCATCTTCAGAGCTCTCTACTGGACTCTCTTGAGCAGTTTCCTGTCTCTCTCAAACTGGGGAGCCCAGCATCAGACAATACTCCAGATGTGGTCTCACTAGGATGGAGGGGGAACCTCCCTTGACCTGCTGGCCGTGCTTCTTAACACCATCGGTGGTCTTGGCTGCGAGAGCAGATTCTTAGCTCAGAATCAATTTGTCCATAAAGACTCCATGCCAATAAACAAACTAACACTGAAGTAGCCACCAAGCAAAAACATAAGCTACCAAAAATTCTAAAACTACACTTGAGGAGCTGTGAATTATTGCCTTGACTTTTAATGCATTTAAAGGTGGAAGCAGACAATGTCCCATCACTGAAATCAAGAGACAGCACTAGCATATGAGAGCAGAAAGCCCTCGATCCGGAAAGCTCTTAAGAAAAAGTCTTTAAGTAGCTATCAGTGCTTCTGAAGATGCCCAGGTTCATCAGCATTTTTAAGAGAGTAGCAGATACAACCCATAACACATGCACAACCACTTCATGTCTCTCAAAATCTAGACACTCCCAGCAACCAGGGACAAACATACTCAGCTTTACAAAAGAAAGTTCATCAGGAAAGGTGGTTTCACATGCAAGGTTTCATTTTCTGATCAGCTTTGCTATATAGGATGCAGATAGATTGACTTCCTCCAGATAAAGTCACTCCACACCAAAATTACCAAACAAGTAACTACCCACCCTTTGCAGAGGGAAATCTGTTACTGCAAGACTGTTCCGTGTATTGTTGCTGGGCAGTGAACCTAGCCCATTCCCTTGAGCAAAACAGTCAGCCAGCTGTGAGCCAACCCAGGCACAGAAATGGTTTTAAACCATAGCAAAATAAAATCTTGAACAATTCTTCCTCACACCTGCTGCCAAATTTTGCCAAGCTCACAAACTCACAGATCGCAAGGGACCCTCAAAGTCATCTTGTTCAACCCTCCTGCAGTGAGCGGTTCCCTAATGAGGCTTTCAACTCAATTATTTTGTATTCCCTAGCTAGAGTTCAGGGGGAAAAAAAGAAAACAAGTAATGAGGCTATGGACACCTCCTCTGTGGAGGTGTTTAAGCTGGGTTGGATGAGGCTTTGAGCAACCAAGTGTAGTCCAGAGGTGTCCCTGCCCAGGGAAGGGAGGTTGGCATAGACCATCTCTGAAGTTTCTTTCCAATCTAAGCCATTCTATGATTCTATAATCAAACCAGAGAATGCATTACAATACCTGCTAGGGCAGGATTACAGGTCTGTCACTGCTATGGTTTCTGTACACATGTAGACCTGGAGTTGCCTGGTGTTTAGAAGATTTACTAAGAACACATTTCCCATTAAGCTTTTCTAAGGGTCACCATGAAATAAATTTGCAAACCACTGTGCACCCTCTGACTACCTCCACAGAAAACATTCCTAGGGGATAAAAGCAAAGAATTGTCCTTAGGATGAGTCTTTAGAGAAAGAAAGAAAAAAAACCAAACCAAACAAATCATCTGAATCTGAAAGAAACTGGATAAGGAAACATTTAAAAGCACAACATTTTCCCATCCCTGGAGGTGTTGAAAAGAGGCAGAGAAGTGGTGCTGATGGACATGGTTTAGCACAGGGCTTGGTAGAGTTAAAGAATGTTCGGACTCAATAAACTTAAAAGGTCTTTTCCAACCAAAACAATTCTAGGATTTTATGAATCCAGCAGTACTCCAGATGCATTATTTGTCTAGTGCATGCTCCCTCAGCTAGGTAAAAGAAAAGAAAATGGAAGACATAAGCATTCTTTTCAAACTTTAAAGCTACCACAGCCAGAATTCTTCAGCTCTTTTATTTATGAAGCTGCTGTTGTGTTATTAACCATAGTTTCAAGTGAAATCCCAAAGTGGAAAGCATGCTAACATTTTTTTACTGCTTATCAGCACAAATGAGCTAAAAGTCATGTGGAAGTGTGGAGAATTAATCTTTTTTTACAATTATGTTGACTTTAAATTCAATGGAGTCTGCTTATCTTCCTTGAAACATATCTTCACAGTGTCTTGTGTGTAATTCAGCATCCTCCATCTTTCAAGTGCTCTTACAATACACCAATGTCATCATTTAGCCTCTCATCAGAAAGAGATTGAACAAATTTATTTCAGTGCAGTTGAAAAAAAACAAAACAAACCAACAACCAACCACACCACTCCCCCAGCTTTAATGGGTCAGACATTAAGACAAATTTTGGAAAGACTCACAAGTACAATCACACAATGGTTGTGGTTGGTAAGGATCTTAAAGATCATCTGTTTCCAAGCCCATGCCATGGACAGGGACACCTTCCACTAAAGCAGGTTGCTCAAGGCCACATCAAGTGTGGCTCTGAACACTTTCAGGGTTGGAGAATCCATGGTTTCTCTGGACAGCTCATTTCAGTGCCTCACCACCCTCAGAGGGAAGAATTTCTTCTTAACATCTCATCCAAACTGAGTTTCTTTGAGTTTGAAGTCATTACCCCTTGTCCTGTTGCTCCATGCCTTTGTAAAAGCCCATCTGCTGCTGTCCTGGAGGCCCTCTTCAGATACTAGAAGGCTGCTCAAGGCTTTCCCCAGAGACCTATCTAGGCTGAACAACCTCATCTGTCTCAGCCAGTCTTCTCTGGACCCACTTTAACAGTTCCATGTCTTTCTTGTGTTGGGGGTTCCGGAGCTGGACAAAGTTCTCTAGGTGGGTCTCAGTAGAGTGGAGCAGAGGGGCAAAATTTCCTCCTTTGACCTGCTGCCCACACTGCTGGGGATGTAGCCCAGGATTTGCTTGGCTTTCTGGGCTGCCAGTGTGCATTGCTGGGTCATGCTGAGCTTCTCATCAATCAGCACCGCCAAGTCAAGCTCCTCAGGACTGCTCTCTATCCATCTCTGCCCAGCCTGCATGTGTGCTTGGGGTGCAGGGCCTTGCACTTGGCTTTGTTGATCTTTGTAAGGTTGCCATTGTCCCACCTCTCAAGCCTGTGAAGGTCCCCCTGGATGGTATCCCTTCCCACCACTGTATTGACTGCACCACAGAACTTGGTGCTGTATCCTCAGAGTAGACATATGTAAACAAGAACTCCCTAAAATACACTTGATCTCAAATGCTAAGTAAGCCCATATACAGTCTGCAAGGACCCAACATTTAATTCCTGAATCTTCTGCTCCTTCAAAAGCCTTTCTTGAAAGAGTTACCTTGGGAGGTAAGTGGAAACTCACCTGCTTTCTGGATACAAAAGTTATACTATGCTGAAGTGGTTGTAACACTTTGAGCAAAGTGTCACATGCTGGCTCCTGCTGACAGTCCTTGGCTAGGCAGAAGCATAGACAGCAAGCAAGCGATTCACTGAGAACTTTCCCAGCATGAGGCTCCCATAACATTCCCGTGTTCCTGAGAAAACTGTAAACCCATACCTGATGACAGAACATATGGGGAGAGAAGCATTCAAATGCACAAAGCTGTAGATACTGCTTCTTAAAATTCTTGTTCTCAAATGCATTTTGTGGGGTTTTGTTGGGTTTTTTTTGCCTTAACCTTTTCAATCAAGCAGGTCAAGAACTCAACAAAACACAAACAAGAGGTAACTAACACCATTTGAGAAGTTTTCCCTTAAAACTTCTGAAGAGCCCCAGCCTTGAAGTGAGTCTGCCATCTCAAATGACTTTGCTAATTGCTCTACCAGAAAGGATGCAAACACTGGAGCAGCAGGGTTCCTTCTGATTTCAGTGGGGTTGTTTCAAGTTCAAGTGCTGAATCTCATGCCAAATGAATTGTTCCCTGGCAGCACACTCTCACTTTGACCAGTCACACCTCCAGTAAGTAGGACAATAAGTAGCCCAAGACAATAGAGGTAGCAACATAGAATCATAGAATGGTAAGGTTGGAAGGGACCTCAAGGATCATCTAGCTCCAACTCCCTGCCATAGGCAGGGACACCTCCCACTACTACAGGTTACTCAAGGCCTCATCCAACCTGGCCTTGAACACCTCCAGGGAGGGAGCACCCACGACCTCCCTGGGCAACCTGTGCCAGTGTCTCACCACCCTCACTGTAAAGAACTTCCTCCTAACATCCAGTCTAAATCTCCCCTCTGCCAGTTTAAGCCCATTGCCCCTTGTCCTGTCGTTGCAGGACCTTGTAAATAATCCTTCCCCAGCCTTCCTGTAGGCCCCCTTTAGATACTGGAAGGCTACTATCAGGTCCCCTCGAAGCCTTCTCTTCTCCAGGCTGAAGAGCCCCAACTCTCTCAGCCTGTCCTCATAGGAGAGCTGCTGCAGCCCTCTGATCATCTTTGTGGCCCTCCTCTGGACCCGCTCCAACACTTCCATGTCCTTCCTGTGCTGAGGGTTCCAGAACTGCACACAGTACTCCAGGTGGGGTCTGACAAGAGCAGAGCAAAGTAAAGGGAGGCAGAATCACCTCCCTTGCCCTGCTGGCCACGCTTCTCTTGATGCAGCCTAGGTCTGAATAACTACATCATCTGGGTCCAAATAACTACAGGTGAAAATAGCACTTCACCCATCAAACACAACTCCCCCCCCACGTCTTCAATATGATAAAGACAACTTTTTGGTTTTTGAAGGAAGCATAACAAAAGGCTACCACATATGAACAAGATCTTGGCAGGTAATTGCTCAGTTCAGCTCTCCACAAGAAAATACTTGTGTAGCTTAGATCTTAAAGTTACCTAGACAGCTTCCTGTAATATCTGACCTACTAATGACCCCCACCTCCACAGAAGTATAGACATACAGTGATGAACACTTAAATATTTGACAGTTCTTAAGCATCAGATGCTCTGTTGCTCTTTCTTTCAAAAGAAATTTGAATTGTAGGATTATTTAGGTTGGAAAAGTTATTTAAAATCACTGAGTGGAAAAACTGGTAAAAGTCAGGTAGGTTGCATACAAATATAGAGTCCAAAGGTTAAAAATGGTGCTTCTTTCCTTTTTCACTTGATGTGCCAGGTTCCCCTGAGTGTAAGCCTGGGTTCCTTTTCCATTCAGTCAGTTTTCACTAAAATACAGACATGATGAGTCCACAGATTAATTCCAGGCTTTACAGGCTACCCCTTCAGACTTACTCACCCGTTCAAGTCCTACTTACATCCTGTTTGAGGTCTTGTGACAACAAACAGAATTCAGAGACTATTGTCAGGATGGATGCAGACAGACACCAATTTGCTATGCTACAGCTAAAGCCAACACTATGCTCTCATTGCTTCCCACTGTTCAGTACTTAACAGTTAGTGGCCAATTTTGTTTCCTATCAAAAATGGATACCGCTAGAAAGACCACCTTCCATGTCACATTAATACTCCTCTTCACAAAGGCAAAGCACTAGGCATCCTCCTCACCCCTTAGGACAGATTCAATATGAAGACAAGAAACTTCAGAACCTCAGCAGATAAAGCTAGTAGCCAGCAATTAAGTATTTGTTTTTCTCCTTGCCCAGATAAAGATCTGCCACACAGACCATCGAGCTTAATGGAAACTGCAGTGCCCTAGGGAAGCTTGCAGTCTAGGTATGTTCTTTAATCCTCTGCATACAGAATGTCAGAAATTCACTAACATTCATACTTGTGTTGTTGCAACACGTCTCTGGAACATGCTGACTTTAAAGAAGCATCCAGACATATTTGCTGAAGTCAGGGAAAGGCTGTTTTGGTAATCTACAACTTCAACGCACAGCGATTTATTTGACACCAGGGATGAGTGTTTGATGCATATAAACCCAATAATGTTGCTAATTACTGAACAGTTTAGCGACTGTTGAATGATCTACTTAATACCTTGGATTAAAAGTGTTATGCAACTGTAAGAGAACTCAGTTCTAAGAGAAAACTAGCAATTTCACATGAAAATTATCACAAACCCCACTGCTCACATCAACCCTCTACTGCTCATGTCATGCCCCTACAGGATCCAAAAATTAAACTGTATTCTAGTTAGGTCTGTGCTGCTAAGGTTCAAAGCAGGTATTTATGAGTCTCCAGCAACAGCAGTTAAAACTCCAGAAGTTCAATCACAGCTCTGCACTAGAACAGAGGCTTGAGTATTTCGTAACTCATTCATTCCACAAGGGCACAATGAAGTTGCAAAAATGTATTCTAGAAGGAAGTTTGCCCTAGCAGGAATGGCCTCAGTCATTTCACTGAACTGTAAAGCCACCATTTCTTTTGGCTTCTAAACAAGATCAGACTGGGACCTAAGATTTCTCACTATTTCTTTTAGGTATCAAGCAAGAAGAAAGCTGTATAAACTAGATTTATCATAGCAGACAGGTTAAATCACTTCTGAACTACTGAGCCTCACTGTTCCTCTTCTAATTATTTAAAATCCATAGAGCTTGAACAACATCTCCTCAGAGTTCAACAGCAACAAGCATTTGGCTGCCTCTTGGAATTCAAATGTCAAATATCTAAGCCACTGAAATGTTAGATGAACACAACAGCTGCAGAAACGCCCATCTGGACAAACTCAAAGGGGAGACAAAACCACAGACCAATGCAGTGCCATAGAGCCGTAGAATTGTTTTGGCTGGAAAAGACATTGACACTCATCGAGTGCAACCATTCTCTAACTCTACCAAGTCTCCTGCTTAACCACACCTCTGCCTCTTGGAAACACCCCCAGGGATGAGGATTCAACAACCTCCCTGAGGAACTTGGTCCAGTGTGGAAGAACTCTTTCAGTCAAGAATTTTCTTTAATATCCAAACTAAACCTCCCCTGGTGCAACTCGAGACCATTTCCTCTTGTTCTACCACCTGATACTAGGGAGAAGAGACCTACACTCCCCTCACAACAACCTCCTTTCAGGAAGTTAACAGAGTGTAAGGAGGACTCCCCTAAGCCTCTTTTTCTCCAGACACTCCTGACCAGACCTGTTCTCCAGAGCCTTCACTGCCCTTCTCTGGACCTGCTCCAGCACCACAATGGCTTCCTTGCAGTGAGGGGCCCAAAACTAAACCCTGTACTCAAGGTGTGGCCTCATCAGTTACACACTTACAGATCATTTGAAAGAAACTATTCTAGGTCTGAATCCTTCTGCTCCTTGTCTTCTCCAAAGGACAATGATTTAGAGAGCTTTTCATTCCAGATCATAGGGGTTTTGATGGTTTTTAAACAATGATGTTGTTTTCAATACCCTTTTCGTATCTAGTAAAAAAAAAACAAACCCCAACAACACACAGAAACCAGATTTCACATCATCTTTGTTGATGAAATAATCTTAAGTTCTTTGCTCTTTTACAAGTAGGGAGTGTACACACTTTATATTTCACTAAAGACTAAAGTGTTTTGTTTTTTTTAAACTACATAAATTATAGTTTAGCTTTGAAAGATACCAGGTAATTGGAGTATTTTATTATAATCTGCAGTAGTTACAAGACTGCACACAACTCCTTGTAATACTGAGGTTTCTCCTTTTTTGAACTCAAGCAAGTCTAACAGGCAAGCAATAAAAGCTTTTCACTTGATTCATCTTGATACACAGCATTTTTACATTCTTAGCTTTAAGCAAACGCTGCAGAGGTTTAGTCAGGAGTTAGTAGTAGCAGTACTTACTATTCCAGGACTAAAATCATCTCTGTTGCAGTTTCATAAACTTCGTGCAGGTTAATGACCCAAAGGTTGCATTGTGCAAGCTCAAGGACTGCAATTTCATGGATTATTTCCATCCGACAGTCTTGGCCCTTTCTTCTTTTTCTCATGAATTTTGCTGCAAACTCTCTCTCTGTGTCTTTCTGGATACATTTCTTCACCACTGCAAACTTCCCCCTGAAATTAAAGAAGAATTCAGAGTTAAAATTAAGTCCCTTGTTGGTAACTTCAGTATTACAGCCTTATAAATTAGTACTTCAGGAAACTGCATCACTGTTAATGGGCACATTTGAAATATGCTCTGCATTTAGAAAGATGCCTCGCTGGGTGATAATCCCCACAATTTAAAGTTAGGAACACCGCAAGCCAGCCTTCTCTGGCTGTGTCACAATAACCCAGTTATTGTTCTCTGCAGCACTCCACTTGCTAATAGCAACACTTTATAATAAGAATACTTTTTAAAGCATTCAAGGCAACAACAACCAGCACTGTTATTGATAGACAGCTGGAAATCCTGCTCCATTTTCCAAGCAATACCCAGAATCTGCTCTGGATTTTTAAAGACGGCACTTTGTGTTTTCACTATCGTATGTGTCAAATGAGAACACTCAGAGTTCTTTCATTTCATTTCATAGTGGCTCTCAAAATGCCTTGTTCTTAGTCTTACTAAGTAAGTAAGGAACAGGGATGATTTGAAATAAATTAAGCAGCTTGGCCAACATAAAGCTTTCCAACAAAATTTTGGTGGCAATGCTAACGGCGAATACGTACTCAAACTGAGCACATTGCCTAACCCACATCATTTCTGACAACACAGATACCACCCAGAGAGTGACCCAGCATTTTGGACTGAAGTGGCTGCTCTAAACTTCCTTGTAGTAGAGTTCCACACCACCTGCTCCACTCAGTTCTATTCACTATAGATCCACAGAATGGTTTGGGTTGGAAGGGACCTTAAAGATCATCTAGTTCCAATCTCCCTGCCGTGCGGAGGGACACCTTACACTACACCAGGTTGCTCAAGGCCCCATCCAGCCTGGGCTGGATCACCTCCAGGGAGGTGGTATCTGGGCAGCCTGTTCCAGTGTTTCATCATCCTTACTGTAAAGAATTTCTTCCTAATCTCCAGTCTAAATCTGTCCTCCTATAACTTCAATCTATTCCACTTCATCCTCTCACTACAAGCCCTCATAAAAAGTCCCTGCCCAGCTTTCCTGTAGCTCCCTTCCAATACAAAGTCTCCTTGGAGCCTTCTCTTCTCCAGGCTGAACAGCCTCACCTCTTACAGCCTGTCCCCGTAGGGTAGGTGCTCCAGCCCTCTGACATTGGGACTGAAAAGGTCAATTAATGAAAACTTCAATGCCATCTAATGCAATGATGAATTATTATCTGAGGCACAGCAATATTTTTGTAGTTCTTACCCTCCAGATAAAATGATCACCATAACTTTTTTATTTATACATAAAAGTTTTCTTTAAAAACTGCAGGAATAGCTCAGAGATCCTTATTTTGGTTCATTCCTTATTGTAGGCTTGCTGAAACCAGAATAAGAGTACTCAATCTGTTTTTGAATACTTGGGGTTTGCCTCTCCTAGATCCAAGCTGAAGTTCACAGGATTAATTAATTCAGCTCCCGTCACAGCTTTCACTTTCCCAGCTCCCACCTATTGGCAGACTGCTATCCATGAAATGTAACTGCTGAAAGAAGTTGTGGTCAGCTTGCTTTTAACAGGCATTTGTTTCCTAATTACCCAGTCTACATGAATCAAGTCAAATGAGCACCCACAAAGTGGGTATTTGCTAGGCAATCTTGCTTGAATAATCGGACTTGTAACCACTGATAGAGTCACAGTTATTCCTCTAGGAATAATGTTTAGCATAAGTACACATTAATCTACAGCACAATTTGTATGAAGATTAGATCACAGCACAGCCCAGATGCCTGTGAAGGCAGACACACAACAGGGATAGCTTTTCAGTGTCCTGGATTCAATTTTTGGGGAGAAAATTCTCAATTACTCATATATATATATATATACATACATACATACACACACAGAGAATATTATGAATGCATGAAAATTTTATCATAGAATTTTGTAGGTCTGTGGAAGCGTGGCCAAAGAATGGCTATGAATGAATGTATGAACAGACACCTAAAGGTTAACAACTTGCTAGGTGCCTGGTATGCAAATAACAAAAACTTGTAGGAAGAAATAACAGATGTGTATAGGAGAGAGCTCACCAGAAGATGAATGTGCTAAAGATCCCCAAACTATTGCAGGGATGCTCTTAGATAGATTCCTAGGAAGCTATTAATAGATTTATTTTTTTTTGCAGCTGCAAGTATAAACAACCTTCCAGTATTGCATCTAGCGAGACATAGGAACAGGGAAGTGGTGGATGCCCCCTTGCTGGAGGTGCTCAAGCCCAAATTGGATGAAGCCTTGGTCTAGTGAAATGTGTCCCTGACCATGGTAGGATGGTCGGAAATAGATGATGTTTAAGGTCTTTTCCAACCCAAACCACTCTGTGAATCTATGAATCCTGACTGCGACAGAGAACAACCTTCCTTAAGTAGCCAGTGAAAAGGATATTAAGTGATTCCAAGTGAAGATGTGTATTGTATGATTTGTGGACGATATAAAGCTGACTGCTTAAAATCCTTGCTGAAGTTTGTAGCACCAAGTTAAAAAAAAAAATAGCATAAACCCCCAAATTCTAATGACTATATTGATAAGAAAACAACTCAACATAAAAATACCTTGAGAAACTGACAGATAAGCCCTCTAACAGTTATTCTAATACCTGGTATATACTATGCCTTTATACCAAAATTCTAGACTCATGGGTTTGGCTTTCTTTATTTTCCTTAGATAGGGTCTGGAAGAGGTTGCCCAGAGAGCTTGTGGATGGCCCCTCCCTGGAGGTGTTTAAGGCTAGATTGGATGAGGCCTTGGGCAACCAAGTCTAGTTGAAAGGCATCCTTGCCCATGGCGGGGGGGGGGTGAAGTAGATGATCCCTGAGGTCCCTTCCAATCTAAGCCATTCTATGATTCTGCGACTCTGAATGCAGTTTCCCTCCAGCTGAACGTTTGCTTTAGTGTGGAGCCGGACGTTTTTAACCCTAGCACCAGTGAGGGAACTAGAGAAAGGAGCTTTGCAAAGTCTGAAGTCTCTAGAACACAGCTTTCAAGAAGCACTGTGGTGTTTTGAACTACAGACAAAAACTATCTGGGAGCAAGGTAATTAGCCTAATGAGTACCCAATGGTGGCGATTCATCGTGCATTAGTCACCACGGAAATAAAACAGCGTTCACGGGGCAGCAAGAGGCAGCAGGAGCCACCGTGTGTGGCCATCCATGTCCTGTTCAGCTGAGCTGGCCAGAAGCCTGATAGGTGATGTAATTTGCAAGGACAGGTTACACAGGAGTTCGGCTGCCTGACAAATACTGACACTTAAGTTGTTTTCAAGAATCCTGCCCAGATTCTTTATGGCTATCCCTGTAATTAGAGTTAGTATAACTACTGCCTGTAGAACTCATCCTTTCTGAATACAGTCCCCCAAAAGATGGAACTTGACCAACCTGATGTTTATAGCTAATGGAACTAATGACTGTGCAGCCATCTAGATTCGCATCTGAGACAACGTCAGAGCTGAAAGCCAAAGATGCCATTCACTGTACTGTTAAGTTAAAAGACTAACTTGAAAACAGCTTCTTTTTTCTATAGTTGATAGCAAATAAGACAGCTATGAACATGCTTCCCTGGAAAATGCATACTGCATATGCTTCATCTTTGCTTTTCTTAAAATCCTGCTTTTCAGAATGCCTTAGCAAATAATGAAAATGGTATTAGAACAGTGTTGCTGGGTTAGCTTATTGAGAAGAGGCAAGATGAGAGGAGACAGCCTTACGTTGCACCAGTGGAAGTTTAGGTTGGATACCAGAATTTCCTGGTTGAAAGGGTTCTCAAAGACTGGAACAGGATCCACAGGGAGGTGGTTGAACCTCCATCCCTAGAGGCATTGCAAAGAGGCAGAGATGTGGTGCTGAGGGACGTGGTTTACTGCCAGACTTGGTAGAGTTAGACAATGGTTGGACTTGACGATCTTAAAGGTCTTTTCCAACCAAAACAATTCTCTGATTCTAGCAGTGAGGACATGGCATTGAAGGAAGAACAAACTTGGGAGAAAAACCTTAATGCGGGTTTCCAGAGATGAAAATGGATGACCAGCTGTCCCACCACACACAAAAATGCTTTGAAGAGACATGACTAGAAAGCTAGAAGGAGTCCCCAGCCCTCACAAGAGTCTCATATCTGATTACAAAGAAGCTCAATGTCATATTTGCAGACTGGCAACAGAATTAGCATTGTTTCATTTGGCATACATTATGGCTTAAAGCAAAAGCCTCCAGTCACAAATCAAATGTCAAAACAGAGAAGTAGGAACATTTATGCCGCATCAGTTCATTTTGGTTGTTGTAGGCTCAGAAGAGCAGAGAATTAATCTTACTTTAATGATCTTTTTTTGAAGTGACTTACAAAACGCAGTCACTGTTACAAATGCAGGAAGAACAGCAATTCCTGGGTAGATATTTACTTTTTATAAAGTTGAGACAGCTTTTCCAAGATCCACAGAAGGACAGGCAGTGTATTACAGAAGTCATATCGAACTTTTTTTTTTTTTTTTTTCTGAAATGTAAGCTTGGAAATGAAAATCTGTAAGGAACAAACAGCAAGGTGGCTTTGATCTCCAAAGCAAGGTGCAGAGATTGCATTTCTGATGTTCATGAATAATTTATTCACATCAATTCTATCCTCAAATGGTGGAGCCAACTACTTGCAACTCTTAATTTTCACCTCTCTGCCACTCCCCTCAGTTCCACAACTGTTTCAACCTAGCTATGCTAGCCCAGAGAGCAGCTGAGGACAGAAGTGTGGTAGAAGATACACTCTTACTAACAAGCAAACTTTTACAAGAATAGTGTCCCACTAAGACACTCTGAAAGCCACCTGAGAAACAAGCACTTTCATGCCAGACTCCCTAGAAGAAACAGCAATTCAAGGCAGGAGTTATCTGCACATGAAACTACAGCCAGGTCACCAGTTAGAAACAAATATTTCCTTGTTCTGTTGGCTCTCCTCAGACAATTAAAATACTCGTTATTCTTAGCTCTGGGTGGAGAATGAGCCTGTCTGCTTTGCTGGGAAAAAAACTGGGAACCAGAAGAATCAGCTGAAGTGGACTTGACATACCTCTATGTGTATGTGCTGCCTACATTTTGCTAGCAGAAGATTACTTATTTTAGAGCAGTCATTTGAGGTGACTGTGACTGTTACCTTCCCATGAGAAGAAAGCAAGGTCATTTATGCCTTCCTCTAACCCAGCTCTCTCATCAGGAGAGAGCTGCACACACAGAATTATTTCTGGTAGCTTGTTATACACACAAAAAACCATGTACTGCTCCATCAATGAGCTGAAGAATTAATGAATAGTTTAGCAATACTTTCTCTGCAATTAGGAGGGTTTTGTTTAGGAAAAAGATCAAAGCAACTAAATAGAGATACACTAGGCCCTTTAAAGAAGCTCTATACATGACTCCCCATCTTACAGTACAATTATGGCTTAAGCACAAATGGTAAGGGGAAGAAGCATTAAGCAATTGGTGTCTTGTTCTCTGCAAATGTTACACAACTTCATCCTAACTCAAGCTAGTGCTGTCTGAAAATATCTGAGTGAGCTGGTGGGAAATGGCACCCTTAAAACATCCATCAGAGGTTAAGTTCGATTTTAAGCATCAGGCAGATGAAGATTTGTGTGTGAACATTCTGATTTAGGGACAGTAAAATTATTAAGGTTGTGAAGACTAGCCCAAACATTTCATTTAGTAAAGCATTTCATGACAAAACCCTACCATTTCCACGTCAGCCTAAGCAACTTCATATAGCTTCCTTTCCAAAGTAGCCATTATAACCAAGTTTTTGGTATTTCCCCTATGTTAACCTGATTTTCCTAGCTGCTGTGTTTCAATGGACTTGCAAATGCCTGTTCAGCTATCCAATGAGGCAGCAGCCTTCCAAAGCACATAAGCTTTACACTCCCTAGGCAGTTTTTCCCCTCCATGAGCAGAATTAATGAACCCTGATTTCCTACGGCTTTGCACCCAAGTCCCTCTGGTGACACTGTGACCAGGTTCTTCCCAGACTCTGTGACTTCCAGCAGTATTTCACCCAGGACTTTCATCCCCTAACATGCCATCAGGGACCAGCAGTCCTAGTATCTCCCTTCCCTGCTTTGATAACTTTCACACTTTCCTGTGCTCCCCACCATTTCCCACCTCTGCTGAAGGCAGGTGGGCAAGTGAACCCAAGCGCCATGATGAGTTCAACATACGTGTGTGGACAGACTAGATCTGAGGCCAAAGAGCACGCCAACCTGCTGAGCCCATGCAGCAGCCCTGCTCTCAGCAGAGGTGCTCAATCTACTTTCTGTTCTGTCCCTGCTGTTTTAAAACAGTTCTTAGGACTGTTGTTACTCCTTAAACCTCTAAACTTCAGCTTTCAAATTGTTTCCCTCATTCTGAGAAATGGAATAGATGAATCCAGAGTGCAAACATTTATAGTTAGTAAATTCACCTCCCAAATGAGGTTAAAACAGATGATACTGCATGCTCAAGAACTGCTTTTCAGATGAGGCAAAAACCTGTTACACCTGGGTACTAATTTGTCCAAGTCTTTTGTAAAGGACTTCTGTGATGAATTTCCTACCCATAAGTAGAGACTTGCTTTATGAAGATATAAGTGAAACTATTCCTGCTAAGTATGTGTTTTCAAAAAAATTACAGAAACAGTAACAAGTGGCAGAGGCTTTCCATTTACTACTATATTTAATAGTACTGAACTGAAGTATTCACTTTTAAAAGCCAAAACAGTAAAAAAAGCATTCAAAGCTTGAATAAAAACCCAAGCACATGTATTCCAATGTCTAAATTTCTATATTCTAAGAGAGAAAACAGTGAAAACATTTGCAAAGTTGAGGAGAGAAAAAAGTAGTCTGAACCAAAATATGTGGAGTTGCTGCACAAAAAGCAAGACAAACACTTAAAAACAGTCACCTAACTCATTTTAGCATAATGAGACAGGTGCAAAGTCACAACCTTCATGTGAAGGTCATCTTTAAATGTTGTTCTGGTCAAAAATGTCTCCACACCAAAAACCATGATGAGATTTGCTTGTAAGACTTAATTCCTGTCCATCATTTCAGTTGGACTCTTGTGTGCCAGCAGGAATAACCATCTAGCTTATTTTCTGATGAGACCAACGACTATCACCCAGCTCCAAGAGCAGCTCTCACTCCATGGCACAACTGCAACATGTTTTCTGAAGAGTCATCTGATCCTCAAATGAAAAAAAAAAAAAGCCTTGAGCAGCAGTAATAGCAGGATATCCTGTGCTACATTGCTTCTATGCCTTCTTGACTGTTGCTAAGATTTTAGGCTGTTTTGTAGCCTGCATTTAATTAGCTTCAGTTTCAAGGCCTGGATATTGTGGTCACATCATGCTAAAAAAAGTTTCTTCATTTTATGGGACGTGTCTCCCATCCCTTTCCCATGTGAAAGCATTATGCCACTATGTTTAAAGAGGTATGATTCTATTAGTACACCAGAGTTACTAAGTGAGCACTAAGCAGACACCTAGGCAACCTCAAAATTTGCTGGAGGTACTGACAGCAGCTGCACTTGGTTTGCAGTTTCTCTTCAGCTCCAAAAGCACTGCTTTTGCTGCTGTGTAAACCAAGCTTCACAGCCAGCATAACTTGCAAAAGAACATACTTTAAGAAGCATATCTTATATCTCAGGGTATTGAATCTATTTTCTTTTGTGTGTCTTAACACTATTTAGATAAAATACATGCAATTGTGAGTAAGAATGCCATCATTCTTGTAACAATGTCAGACAAATCCATTGGTTAGTGGTGCTGATGTTCCAGAGGTGTGCCTCTCTCTCTCTCTCTATATATATATATAGCTAGTTCCTGAGATGCAAAAACCTCTTAATGAGACTTTCTGCCTCAAGCCTTGCTTGCCAGCAGTCAGGTGTTGAAATGCTCCATTAACTAAACCTTCCATGTGGAGTCACTTTAAAGCCCAAATCTTTCAACCAGCTGTTTAATTCTTCACAAAGTTCCACCATTAGATCATCCCCGAGCACAGGTTACCACCAACTAATCTCCTCTCGACTTGTTTCCCCCCACGTCACAGCTTACAAAGTTGTTCAAGGAAAAAAAAGCCACAAGCAAACAAGGGGCAGGTTTCCATCTCCACCAGGAATCTTAAGCAACGCTCGACTCCGCACAGGCTCCCAGGGCAGAGCACACTGTCCTCCGAGCCAACTCATCAAAGGCTGACGATGCCTCGTCCGCTCCAAGCAGCGACAACCAGCTGCGGCCAGCAGCTGGGCTGACAGTCGCCTCCTAGCACCCCCTCCCAGCCGAGCCGAAGGCCAGCGCCACGGGCACGTCCTCGGAGCTGAGCCGCAGCGGGGAACAGCCAGCAAAGGCAGCCACTGAAGGCGGCTGTAGCACCGTCGGAGCGGTGATCCCCTGCTGTCATCTAACTTTGCTCCAGCAGGGCAGCGGAGCAAGGGGCAGCAGGTGCCCGGCGGAAGCGCACGGCGGCAGGCAGCGAGAGAGGGGACACGGAAGCAAAGGCTCCGACGTGTCCCCTCCTAGGCAGCAGAGTGGCAGGCTCGGCCGAGGGCGCACGCCTTGCGCTTCGGGCGAGCGGAACAGGGAATACATACACACACGGACCGCCTCCTCCCCACTCCGTGGCGGCTCCCGCCCCAATGCAGTGCTCTCACCTGCCGAGTTCCCTGCCGGGGCTGAGGCTGTACCGCTCCTGGAAGGGGTCGGTGCGGATCGGCGTGCGGATCTCCGTCAGGAAGCCGCCGCGCCGGCGGCCTCGGCCAGCAGCAGACTCAGGTGGCGGCGGTGGCCGTCGGTCATTGCGGGAGTTGCTGGGTGGCGGTTTCTCGTCGGGGCTCATAGCGAGGGAGCTTCTCCTTCCCCTCTCGGTCGGTCGGTCACTGGCTTGCTCACTCTATCCGCCCGCCGCTCCGAGGGTCCCCC